>CM054057.1:250507643-250675181 GCA_028641055.1 Alopecurus myosuroides | reverse complement strand
TCTATGCACCAGCATGAAACACACTTGAGCGTTTTCATTTATTTTACCTCCGTGATCGCGGTTAGCAACTTGAACCTTTCATGATTTGTATTATTTCCAGCTAGCTAGTTAGTTTAACAGATGCATGATGGTTAATTATATACTTTATATAATAATAATGCAGATGAATCGGCAATGGATGTACGGTAACCGACTCTCCGGTGAGTTCACTACGGGTTTGAAAGATTTCCTCGTAGTGGCAAATGCGAACAAACAGCGAGGTTTTATTATGTGTCCATGTGCTGAATGTAAGAATGAGAAGGGTCACTCCTCCTCAAGAGTCGTTCACATGCACCTGCTTCGGCACGGTTTCATGCCAAGCTATAATTGTTGGACCAAGCATGGAGAAAGAGGGGTTAGAATGGAAGAAGATGAAGAAGAGGATGATATCGATTTCAACTATCATGACCTTTTCGGTGATACTTTCATGGAGGATGATGCTGAAGGTGGGGAAGGGTTTGGTGAAGGTGAAGAAGAGGCACATGATGAGCCCGCTGATGATCTTGGTCGGACCATTGCTGATGCACGGAGACGCTGCGAAACTGACAAGGAGAGGGAGCATTTGGATCGCATGTTAGAGGATCACACGAAGTCACTGTACCCAGGATGCGACAATAGTCTGAAAAAGCTGGGCTCCACACTGGATTTGCTGAAATGGAAGGCACGGGAAGTGTAGCTGACTCATCATTTGAAAATTTGCTGAAAATTTTGAAGAATATGCTTCCGAAGAATAACGAGTTGCCCACCAGTACGTACGAAGCAAAGAAGGTTGTGTGCCCTCTAGGTTTAGAGATTCTGAAGATACATGCATGCATTAACGACTGCGTCCTCTACCGCGGTGCATACGAGGATTTGAATGAATGCCCTGTATGCACTGCATTGCGTTATAAGATCAGAGGGGATGACCCTGGTGACGATGTTGAGGGCGAGAAACCCAGGAAGAGGGTTCCCGCCAAGGTGATGTGGTATGCTCCTATAATACCTCGGTTGAAACGCCTGTTCAGGAACAAAGATCATGCCAAGTTGTTGCGATGGCACAAAGAGGACCGTAAGTCCGACGGGGAGTTGAGACACCCCGCTGATGGAACGCAATGGAGAAAGATCGACAGAGAGTTCAAAGATTTTGCAGCTGACGCAAGGAACATAAGATTTGGTCTAAGTACTGATGGCATGAATCCTTTTGGCGAGCAGAGCTCCAGCCATAGCACCTGGCCCGTGACTCTATGCATCTACAACCTTCCTCCTTGGTTGTGCATGAAGCGGAAGTTCATTATGATGCCAGTGCTCATCCAAGGTCCGAAGCAACCCGGCAACGACATCGATGTGTACCTAAGGCCATTAGTTGATGAACTTTTACAATTGTGGGGCAAACCTGGTGTACCTGTGTGGGATGAGCACAAAGAAGAGGAATTTAACCTACGAGCGTTGCTTTTTGTAACCATCAACGATTGGCCTGCTCTCAGTAACCTTTCTGGACAGTCAAATAAGGGATACAAAGCATGCACGCACTGCTTACATGAGACTGAAAGTGTATTTTTGGATAAGTGTAGGAAGAACGTGTACCTGGGTCATCGTCGATTTCTTCCCCGAAATCATAACGTAAGAAAGAAAGGCAAGCATTTCAACGGCAAGGCAGATCACCGGCCGAAGCCTGCGGAACGTACTGGAGATGAGATATTTGATATGGTCAAGGATTTGAATGTCATCTTTGGAAAGGGTCCTGGCGGACAATCAGTTCCGCAGGGAGTTGACGGGCACGTACCCATGTGGAAAAAGAAATCGATATTTGGGAGCTACAGTATTGGAAAGTCCTAGATGTCCGCTCTGCAATCGACGTGATGCATGTTACGAAGAATGTTTGCGTGAACCTGCTAAGCTTCTTGGGCGTGTATGGGAAGACAAAGGATACAAAGGAAGCACGGCGGGATCAACAACTTTTGAAAGACCCAGATGACCGGCATCCGGAATGGTTTCAAGGTCGTGCCAGCTACGCTCTTACGAAAGAAGAGAAGGTCTTTTTTTTGAATGCCTGAGCAGTATGAAGGTCCCGTCTGGCTTCTCGTCGAATATAAAGGAATAATAAACATGGCGGAGAAAAAGTTCCAAAACCTGAAGTCTCACGACTGCCACGTGATTATGACGCAATTGCTTCCGATTGCTTTGAGGGGCCTCCTACAGGAAAATGTTCGAGTAGCCATTGTGAAGCTGTGTGCATTCCTCAATGCAATCTCTCAGAAGGTAATCAGTCCAGAAGATCTACCACGGTTACAGAACGATGTGGTCCAATGTCTTGTCAGTTTTGAGTTGCTGTTTCCACCATCCTTCTTCGATATTATGACGCACCTCCTGTCCACCTAGTCGAAGAGATTTCCATTCTCGGTCCTGTATTTCTACACAATATGTTCCCCTTCGAGAGGTTTATGGGAGTATTAAAGAAATATGTTCGTAATCGTGCTAGGCCAGAAGGAAGCATCGTAAAGGGCTATGGAAATGAGGAGGTAATTGAGTTCTGTATTGACTATGTTCCTGACCTTAAGCCGATTGGTATTCCTCAATCGCGGCACGAGGGAGACTAAGTGGAAGAGGCACGGTCGGAAGGAAATCAACGATATGTATGGACGGTCATTCTATGACTGAAGCACACTACACAGTTCTGCAAAATTCGAGCTTGGTGGCTCCGTACTTCGAGCAACACAAGAATATTTTACGCTCGAACAACCCGGGGAAGCCTGAATCATGGATTAGAAAGGCCCACATGGAGACTTTCGGCAGTTGGTTGCGAAAACATTTAATGAATGATGTTGAAGATCAGCTGTACATGTTGGCCAAGACACCATCTTCGACTATCACGACTTTCCAAGGGTACGAGATTAATGGGAATACATTTTACACGATCTCCCAAGATAAAAAGAGCACCAACCAAAACAGTGGTGTCCGCTTTGATGCAGCAACCGAGATTGGGCAAAAGGTCACATATTATGGTTACATAGAGGAGATATGGGAACTTGACTACGGACCCTATTTTAAGGTCCCTTTGTTCCGGTGCAAATGGTTCAAGCTAACAGGAGGTGGGTAAAGGTGGACGAGCAATACGGAATGACAATGGTGGATTTCGACAATCTTGGTTACCTTGACGAACCATTCGTCCTAGCCAAAGATGTCGCTCAGGTTTTCTATTTGAAGGACATGAGTAGCAAACCGAGGAAACGGAAAGATAAGAAAACGATCAGTGCATCATGCGATGATCCAAAGCGTCACATTGTTCTTTCAGGGAAAAGAAACATCGTGGGAGTGGAGGACAAGACAGACATGTCAGAAGATTATAATATGTTTGGTGAAATTCCGCCCTTCAAAGTGAACTCTGACCCAAGCATTAAGTTAAATGATGAGGATGCTCCATGGATACGTCCAAATCGTAAGAAAGCGGGGACACAAGGAAAGAATTGATGTGTAATAATTTATTGTACCAAACTTTGTTGAATGGATCATGTTTAATGGATCATTTTGAATTATATTATCTCTAATTAATTTATTGTACCAAACTTTTACTAAAAACAGAAAACAGACGCGCTAGCGCGCCGCAGTGTCGCCGGAATGCAAATTCTTTTATTAAAAAGAGAAAACATACGAACACTAGCTACTCCTCGCCGTCGTCGTCGGGGAACTCGTCGGTGACCTCCTCCGGGTCATCATCGTCGCCGAACTCGTCCGTGACCTCCTCGTCGTCGTCGGAGGTGCATGATGGTATGTCCGAGATAGGCCCCCACCTCGGATCGTCGGAGGCCCAGACTTCGCCGGCGCGGTCGGCCCGACGAAGCTCCTGCAGCGCCCTCGTCCTCGCCTCCCGAGCGGCATCTAACGCGAGGTGGCGTTCGAGGCGGCGCTCCGCCCGCTGACCCGCGCGGGTCTGCCAGAGCTCCTCGTCGGCGCTCTCCTCCCCCGGGTTGTTCCGGTAATACTCGCGGACGACGCGGTCTTCCCTGGCGTCGACTAGGCCCTGAAACGCGCGGTGGCGGAGGTGGAGGTGGTCGGCGGCAGTGATGATCTGCGGCTTCGGCGCCCTGGCCTCCGCTTCCCAGACGGTGTCGCAGTCGTTGAAGTTCATCAGCGACCGCGGGCGGTTGAGGCGCCAGGCCGCCGCGTCCCAGGCGCGGGCTGCCTCCGCCGCCGTCGCAAAGGTGCCGAGGGGGATGCGGTCGTCCCCCCAGCGGATATCTGCGCTGAACATTCCGTTCTGCCGTGCTCGCACGCCGCGGAAGCCGGTGGTGCTGTTCCTCCTCGGAGGCATGGTGGAAGCGCGACGGTGCGTGGAGAGGAGAAGACGCGCTCGAGGCGCGACAGTTTATACCGCGCCCTCCTGGCCACGCGTCACAAACTACCGCGCCACGCGTCGCAACTCCCGCGCCACGCGTCACAATTCCCGCGCCACGCGCCACCCTAACACAACCAAGCAAATAGTTGCACATTACAGCCCTACCAAATGCCCGGTAGGACGTATATATGATGGCAAATCCGGATGTTTTGTATTTGCTCGATGAACTGACCGGTGTATGAAGGTGGGCTATATATAGGGTCCTCTGGCTCACAAAGTGGTGCTAGGGTTTGATCCAACGGTTAAGAAACCACCTCATCCACGGCTCACAACAACTCGAAAGAAACACACCGTAGCCCTGATCGAACGGCTCACAACAGCTCAAAAGAAACACACCCCGGATCCAACGACTCAGAAGCGCTTTAAAGAAACACACGATCCGTGTGATTCTATCTGATTGGTCCAAACGAAACCCTAACCCATTTAGTCCCGGTTGGTGTCCCCAACCGGGACTAAAGGGATGTTTTCTTCTCGCTATATATATGTGCATTGCCACACCATTGGCATAAACACATACAAACTCACCACTCTCTCATGGCTTCTACCGTACCCACTCTAACATTCAACCAGGCCGAGGCACTTTCCGCCTCGAACTACCCCTGCCCGCCCGGCTACAGTGTTCCCGCCGGTTGGATGCTGAGCGCCGGAGGAGTGCCGGTCCCTCCTCTTCCTCAAGGTGTGGCACGTCGGGCGGCCATCACGAACCATTACTACAACGAGCTCACGCCGGAGCAGCGGAGAGATCCCAGCTGGCATCCCGATAACCAACATACTTGGGATGCCTTCTTCATCAATCGGCGTGAGAGGGCGCTCGCCAGGTATGAGGAGGACGGCCTGCCTCCTGGGAACTTTCACGAGGCCGGTCGTCGGCTATGGTGGTCCGGCCGGACTCTACAGAGCGTCATGGACTACATCAGGGCCGGCGATAACCCCCGCCTGCGCTACCCTCAGGCCCAGTCCTGGGCTCTGAATTTTCTCATGTCGTAGGCCTAGGCAGGAGTATGACTAGCAGCAGATATCAGATCATGCATGCATCTATGCTCTCCGTTTAGGTTTAGATCCACTCTTGCCATTATGTACTGCCTTTTTTATCTATGGGAATTTTTAAGATTGGAAAAAGAATTAGTTCTATTTTTCTGAATTTTCTGATATATTATTTGTATTTTTAAGATTGGAAAAAGAATTAGTTTTATTTTTCTGAATTTTCTGATATATTATTTGTATTTTTAAGGTTGCACGCATCTATTATTTCTATTCGAATAACCACCTTTAGTCGCCGTTCGTGTCACGAACCGGGACTAAAGGCTCGTTCTGCGCGGGAACGAGAAAGCCGCGAAAATTTTCACCATTAGTCCCGGTTCGTGACACCACCCGGGACTAAAGGCCCGCGGAGGGTACCCCAGGGGACCTTTAGTCCCGGTTCGTGACACCACCCGGGACTAAAGGCTGGAACTATATATGTGGATGCCTTCCTGCCCCAAAATTTTCTAAGTCACAAACCCTCTTCTTCCCTCGCGCCGGCGCCTGCTCGTCTTTCTGCCCCGTCGCCGTCGCCCGCGCAGAGGACCGCGCCGTCTCCATCGCCGTCGCCGTCGCCGTCGTCGAGCCCTTCTCTCCACCGCCTCCACCCTGCTCCGCCCCCGTCCCGTCGCCGTCTCTCCGGTAGGTTCCCCGCGGGCCGTCGCCGTCGCCCTAGATCCAACGCGCGAACGCCATCGAACGGATCGAGAACACGAATCACGCGCGAACGCGCCGCCCTCGAACGGCGACCACGAACTGAGAACGCGCCGCCCTCGCGCTCGCTACCGCGGCCAGATTCGCCGCCGGCGAGACAACAGTGGCCGTGTGGCCTCGTCCCCATCTCCGTCCCCTCCCCCGTGGCGAGCACCACAGTGGCCTCCTCCCCATCTCCGTTCCCTCCCCCGTGGCCGGAATCGTCGGAATCGCCGGAGACGCGAGAGCCTGAACTGCCACCGCCGGCCACCGTGTGACGCCAGGGGTGACGTCATCATGACGTCACCTGGCCACGTGTTGACGAGTTTTTTAATGACGTCATCATGACACGTGGGGCCCACTGTATATGGAATTACAGAACATAATTAAATCTTCTAAATTAAATAACTTTTAATTTATAATTCCAAAAAATATGGAAAAATATGCAAAATGTTCACAAAAATGTAAGCTATCTGTTTTATCATTATCATTCATGTTTGACAAAGTTTAAAATGAGACCATATTTGAATTTGAGTTAAATTCATTAAAATAATGAAAGTAAGTTTTAATTCAATAAATTCAGAATATTAAGTATAATATACCAAAATGACCAGAAAAGCAAATGCAACCTAGCTTTGGGGTTCTCCAAGTCATTTGAGAGACCCTACCAATCTGTTTTCCCTCTTTCTACGACAATATTTGCTAAGTCTCCTATATACTTAATTAATTTTTACTACATGCATGTCTGCAGGAGTGACATATGGCAGACAATAGAGACCTGACGGCGGAACAGGAGGCTGAAGGTTATATATTAGATATCATAGCCGGAGGAGGAACAGACATTGACGATGATGTAATCTCTTCTTATCTGAACCTTGAGGATCAAGAAGGTGAAGGAGGAACAGACATTGTCGATGATCAAGGAGGTGAAGAAGGAACAGACATTGTCGATGATCAAGGAGGTGAAGGAATGGACATTGATGACGGAGGTCAACCGTCGACAAACGACGATCTCCAATTGCAAAGAACAACCACCTCCGGCGAGGTATATATTTTAGCCCTCGGTCTTATTTTAGCCCTCGGTCCAATTGCAAAGACTAACGCGCGCGACTCTCTTTCTTATTTTAGCCCTCGGTCGGATCTAGTATGACAAAGCGTGGCAAATCCAAGGAGATGAAAGATTCCGAAATATATACCATCGAATCAGTCAGTCAAATCGGCAAGCCCCTACAGCACACCACAAAGTTTATCAACCAATGCGGAGTCATTGTTAGAGACGTCGTCCCGATCACCGTCCAGGAATGGAAGGAGCCAAAGAAAGCACGTGTTGGTTTCACTTATGTCGACAAGAGAACGAAAAAGATTATGTTTAGAAAGCTTATTGCACATTTCATTCTACCTCCGGAATACAACAAAAAAGATGAATTCGGTCAGGACGTTCCGGGTGGACGTGAGAGGAGGAGGATAGTCAAAGAGTTCGCTCTTCAGAAGATGGCCGAAGCATTCCGGAACTTCAAGAAAAAATTGTTCCGTGAATATGTCAGCCAGGGCAAGACTCCGAATTTCACTGGACAATATGAGAAACTGAGAGATGATTGGACAGAATTTGTGACGCAACATAAATCGGAGCATTTCAAGGTAATGTCGGCAAAAAATAAGGCTAATGCGGAAAAGAAACAGTACCATCATGTTATGGGGCCAGGAGGATACCGCGTTTCGGCGCCTAAGTGGCAGGCAATGGAGGACGGCCTAAGGGCAAGAGGAATCCGTCTAGGTACAGAGGGATGGGACGAAAGAGCCAAAATGTGGTGGTACGGGCATGGGGGATCGCTAGACCCGGAGACAGGGGAGTGTGTTCACCGGCAGAAAAAGTTTGCTCCCACAAAAGATCTTGTTGACGCAATGACCAGAGCTCAACAGGGCAAGATCACGTTCAACAGAGAGAGAGACCAACTGACAGTTGCCCTCGGAAATCCTGAACACGGAGGACATATACGAGGCAAAGGCAGAATGCCGTGGAAAGTAGGGTTTTCCCAGGAGGGTGACCCGTACTGTTACAGAAGCCGTAGGAGAGGTACGGACCGGGCTGCAGATGAACTGGCGAATCTTGCAATGGAAGTTTCTGACCTGAAGAAGGTCGTGGCGGGAATACTTGAGAAAGAAAAAGCGTCGGCTGCAGGGCCGCATCAAGAACATGCAACGGATCTCGGAAGCCAGCAGCGGAGAAGCAGCGTGGCTTCCACGGAGGCCCCGACTGCAGGTGCTAATGCACCGATGATCGAGAGTCGTGCACCGGAGCCTCACTACCCCGTGGATGACGTAAAGGAGATGAAAGAATGTGATCTGCATTATCCCGTGGGGAACATTTCCATGAAGGTGGCTACCGGCAGTGCTTTACCCTATACACCTGGAGCACTCCATCACAACAACCCCATTCCATATGGCTATGCTCGTGTCACGGTGGAAGACATAGTCCAAGCGTTTGAGGACCTGGAGATTGACATAGCTACACCCGAAGGGGAGAGAAGACTTGGAGATGTCAAGCGCCAGTTCATTCTATGGAAAAAGAAGTACATAGTGTTTCCAGGCGAGACGCCAAGGCTAACAAGTCCACCCCCCTACGATGGTGCAGGTGCTGGTGGTGGTGGTGGTGCTAGTGCTGGTTCACCTACGCCTCCTTCACGCCATTCGACGCCGTCCCCCGATCTTCCTCCTCCGGTGGTTAAGCAGCCGTCGCCCACGATTCCTCCTCCGGAGGAAAAGCAGACGTCTCCCACTATTCCTCCTCCGGAGGAAAAGCAGACGTCGTCGCCCCCCATTCCTCCTCCGGAGGATAAGCGGACGTCGCCCCCCATTCCTCCTCCGGAGGATAAGCAGACGTCGCCCCCCATTCCTCCTCCAGCGAAGAAACAGAAGCAGGCGGGCAGCAAGGGAACACGCTCTTGGTCTATTAACCCGGACCCTTATGTACCTAAGACCACACGGGTACCGGAGCCATCACTGAAGCCTCTCACCCCAAGGCCTTGGGAACTTAGTGATGCTGAAACCAAATTGGTCGTGAAGGCTGACGTTGAGAAATGGAAGGGCAAACTGAAGGCGCTAAAGGAGCCTGAGCCCAAGGAAGTATTCCCTCCGATTGTAGACTATTGGGCTACGGATTTTTTATCGACAGTGTCCCAATCCGTGAAGAATTTGCCTAAAGACTATGATATTGAACTTCGTAAGCAAGCAGGAATATTGGAGAGGAGAAAAAAAAAAGCAAAAATGATACAAAGCGGGAAACAAGTTGCCCAGCTCGGGATGCAGAGTAAACAATCGATATCCCCCCTCATAGTGAAAGCCGCTCCGGAACATGACCCCGAGGTCATAAATGCTGTGACAGCAATGGGATTGACTGTAGCTACTGCCATGCAAAATGCGTCCGAGGCCGGTATGTCTCTCCGTGCCTTTTTAGACATGGACGATATGCCAGTGGCTGATGTAGCATTAAAATATGTGAAGAAAGGGCCTCGTCGAGCCTGCGAAGGAAAAGGATCTACCACCACTAATGCAAAGTCTTCTACGTTGGTACAAAGATTTCATAACTTTTACCGACAAAGAATATGTGTATGTGGATTATACAGAGGAGCATCACACCAAAAAGTACTCTGTAACAGTTGAGTTGAGTGAATTGTTCCAACTGTTCAATGCGTGAGCTCGACAAATCTATCCTGAGTTGCTACGTTCTGTAAGTGATTTATTTCTACCTCATCTCGTTCTTCATTTGCCTACACTATATATATATATATATATTGTCCTAACTATATTGTTCCGTACGCTATTATGCAGATTGAAGATTTGGGAATGCAAAGTAAGACTCATCCATGATATTGGGTTCATTGACCCACAAATCATTAATGGAACTATGTTAGAACGTCACCCCATAGACGTGGAGAAAGACTTGTACAATTTTTTTAAAAAGCATGAATCCAAAAGATATTCTATTTCCTTACCATTTTGGGTGAGTGTTTCTCTCATGTTCCCATTCTCTTTTGTTTACTCCATGCATGGTATGTCCAATCGATAAATTATGCATGACTCTGCATCTAATGTGTCCGCAGGTACCACTGGATTCTGCTAATTGATCTTCACCAGGCCATAGTTTTCATCCTTGACTCTATGAATTCAAATACAAATCTTTGGGTCGACATGAAAAAATGATGCAAAAGTAATTATTTTTCAATCATTTGCGCTCTATATCGATCGGTCTCTTTTGTTCATTTTCTAAGCTAATAACTCCCTTGTTCATTTAATTTTATTTGCATTGTAGAGTTTGGAGACGGCTCTCACACAACATGTCGGTGAATTCAAAGATGAGCTAAAATTTAAAAATGTGCTCAAAGGTGTGGATAAGCAGCCACCGGGGACCGGTCTATGTGGATACTATGTTGTGAGAACATACGGAAAGAAATATCTGAGAGGAAGAAGGACGAGAAACGCGGAACGGTCTCAATAACTTGCGGAGGGCGCTTACTCCAGAAGCTCGCTTCCGACAATTCAAGAGGAAATAGCGGATTTTCCTTAGGCATGTCATCCAGAAGAAAGGAGAGTTCCATGCGTCCACCGACGATGACTTTTATAAGCATGTATAAGCCCTAAGTACTTTGAAACTTGTGCGAATTTGTGTATGCTCGTCCATCTTAATTGTGTAATATGGAAACTTGTTCGAGGTTGTATATATGGTCACCCGATATTGAATATATTATATATTCCTATTGAATTCTCCTCGTTTGATATTTCATATATATATATATATGCATGAATATGTACTGAAATTAAAACAAAACAAATTAAAAGGAAACAGGTTTAGGGGGCCTAAAACCCTAAACCTGCGCAGGTTTTCAGTCCCGGTTAACCACAAGACCCGGGACTAAAGGTCTTCCGCCGCAACGGACCCCTAGCGCCCACGTGGACGGGCTTTTAGTCCCGGTCCGTAAGTGGCGGGACTATAGGGGGGCATTTAGTCGCGCATAGCTAGTCCCGGTTGCCCGGACGGGATTAATAGTCCTGGTGAACCGGGACTGTAGGCCTATTTTCTACCAGTGGCGGCTGATCTTTAGGTGCGGAGGCGGCTGGCAGAGAGCTCAACGACGGCGGCAGATTTGTGTTGTAGGGATTTTAGATTGTCGGATCTTGGCTTTTGGCAGTGGCGGTTGGCATATGGCTCAACGACAGCGACATGGTTGTGCTGTAGTGGCGGCTGCAGAGAAGGCTGCGGCGGCGGCGACGACAAGGTTTTGTTGGCAGCTAGGTCAGATACCATGTCGAACGTATGATTTGGGAAACGATCGTGCCTCGTGGGAGGTCCTTCGGATGCGTGTTATAGGGGGTAAAAGAGCATGTACCATGGTCCATGGCAATACAAGAATACGTATAGGGGCGGTGTATACCATGCCATATACATATAGGAGTACAACACGTTAACAAGTTCATCTTGCTTTTTTGTCCAAAGTAAAACATTTTAAAGTCCAATCCCAACATATGTAAGAAAACACCAAGATATATAATACCAAGTAAATGCATCATGAAAGCATATCGAATTCAGTGATACTAATTTGATATTCTAAGTGTTCATACGTTCCTTACAAACCTTGTCAAACTTACTTAAAACAAACTTAGAATGTGCATGATTCAGACATAGTTTCCAGCTTCCAGCAGAGCAAGAGTGAATAAGCTTTGTACCTTACCTTATCAGCATAATTACACCCTTCAGTATTTTTTCCATTCTCCTTTTACTCCCGCTCATTGTTCTTGAGACATCCCAAATAAATCCACGTATGCATGGTTCTTGAGACAGTATCCTAAGTATGCTCGTTGATGGCCACCCACTCCAAATGGTAGTAGAGAACATGAATACTCAAATGCATAGTTTCATTTTTTTGTAACAAATAGTAAGAGCTCTACCTTGTACACTAGGGAAGTTCAAACACAAATTCATTCAGAATCACATAGTAGTAAATCTGAAGACAGTCCTGCAATATAACTTAGTGCCCAGGATTATTCAAACACCCCACATTAGTACTCTCTTATAGTGGATACTGCAGGAGGCAATTAAAGAGAGAGGGGGGTAAAACAGCAAAACACTTTTAAGATAGCCAAGTCCCGACAGCCCCTCCTTTCACAGATAGATAAAAATTTGGAGCTCATGTCAGGCAAAACAGAATCTTCAGAGACACTTCAGAATGGGACAATGGAATTGGCCATGAATAAGCATTCGGAACAATTTGGTGGTTCCATACAATCAGTTTCCCGAGATTATTTAAACAATACACATTAGGTATAGTCTCTTGTAGTGGGTAAAATAGTAAAAGACTTGTTGATGGCCAAGTCCTGACAGTCCCTCTTTGCACAGATAGATAAATAAATAGCATGGAGCTTTCAAAGCAAAGACACAGTCAGAGTACCGACTGGATGCATTGGCTGTCGGTATCTCTAAAAAGTCTAGACTTGTGCTTAATCATACGGAGCCCGTTGCCCTTGCTCTTGCCGCTGTCACTTCTACTACTTTCTTTACAACTGTCAATTTCATTGTTGGCAGCTAACACTTCCAAACCAGAGAGAACGACGATCGGAATGCCATCTGTATCAAAAGAGCAGCCTTCCATATCTTGGTAGTAGTTGAGGATACAAAACCTACCAGAACCCAAGCTGACAATGCTGGCGGGATCACCCAGATCCGGGAGCCAATCCACCGGCAGATGTGGGTCCCCCCAAATATAGCGCTTCTTCGGCGCATGGCCTCCGGGGACAGGGGAGAGGTCGGCCGCGCACGGGAGCTGGTGATTGTCAGCGGAAACGCCAAACCAGAGCTTGAGCTCAGGACGTACTCGGCCTTGCCGGAGAAGGGCATCAGCCAGTCACCAGCCAGGCTCCACGACGCCCCTGTCCGTGTCGAAGCAGAACGTGCCGACTGTAGTCACGGAGACTGCAGATGACGTCGCCCACCACAGCATAAGATAATACCGATGTATACTGGTCCAAGCTGATCATGGAAGAAGGGTGCGTCGGGAGGCGTCGCAGTGCATGTCGTCTGGGAGTAAATTCTTCATCTTCACGACTGCGGGCAGATGAGGGCCTCGAACGGAATGGGATTCATCGGGTCGAGCGTCGTATCCATGATGTAGAGGCTGCCACTATCCTGCTCGCCTTCAGGTCCAGGGCTGGGGACAGAGAGGGAGACGGGACGTCCTTGCGCTCATGGAGGCAGGGCGTGTTGTCACGCAGCGGGCCTCGGTGTCGTACAAGCTGGTGCTTTTTCCGCTGTCCGCGAAGAAGATCTTGGTTCCGGAGAGAGGGAAGGAGTGCAGCACGGGCTGGTCGCCATTGGTGACCGGGCACTTGGTCGGGCGGACGTTGAAGTATCGGTCGCGGCGGCCGAATAGTACTCTCCGGCTGCGGCTGAACTGAGACCCCTGCCGCGGGTTTTCTTCCTCCTCTTCTTTCTGCTGGGCCAGACCATGCAGTGGCGGCACCTTTCTAAGTCTCGGCAGATCTCGCGCTTTTGCTGCTGCTTCCTTTGCCGGATGGAAGAAATTGTCGCCGTTGAGCGCGCAGCGAATAGATTCCTTGATACCCGTTTCCCCGTCACCAATTCACGTACCGCCGGAGGCTCATGGTTGGAAAATCCGAGTTGCTTCAAAACCCTTCGATTCCACAACAGAAGAAAAGCATTAGAGCAGAAATCATCTCTTTTCACAATTTTATCTTTAAAAACTCTCTGTCGCTTACTTGCCTTTGGATCAGGTCGTCGAAGAGCAGCTGCGGGGCGACAAGACGGCGGCGCGCGGCAGGGACCAAGGGTCTGATCGGTACTTGGGCCGAACGACACGTATCCTGTTGATTCTTCCTATTTTCACTCGTAATATTGCAACCCAAGTTCGGGATTGATCGGACCTCCTATATTTTCTCTTTGAGACAAAAATAAAATAAAAATCGGGACCTCCTATGTAGAGTACTAGCTACTGTGCACCACATGTCATATATGACTGGTAGATTTTTATTCTTAAAATAATAAATTTAGACAGTTATTTTTGTACAATCAATTTTAGTAAATACAAAATAGTCATTTCAATAATATGAAAAATGTTCACATATGAAAAAAAAAATCGTGCGTTACGGAAAAGAAAGCTGCTTCGAGAAAACATGTCAGAGAAATGTGCACGGGTTCCAAAACAGCCTTAACCTACATCAAACAAATGCTCATGTATTTGTAAAAAAGTATGTGTTTCTCAAAGTATTCTTGCGTTAAGAAAATGTTCATACATGTCAAAAAGTTGTTTATATTTTTGTAGAAAAATCACAGATTCCCAAACAACGTTCGTCGGTACCCAAAGATGTTCATAACTTCCAAAAAAAAGAAACGAGAAGCCAAAATAAAAGGGACAATAAAGAAATTATTAATGTATTCCCAAAATATAGGAAACCAAAGGGAAAATAAAAACGAACAAAAAAACAACGGGCTCGTCCCAATCGAGGTGCACGGGCGAGTGGCCATAAGGACATCTCCTACGGGATGCTCAAATCCGGACCGGATTTGTCCCTTTTTGTCCGTATAAGCAGCCGTCCGGGCCACTGTCCGCCCGTTTCTGGGCAGTGCACCCTACGGGCTGCTTACTTGGGGACTGTCCTATTTTTTTCCTTTTCTCAAAATTGTTATCTCTTTAAACAACTGAACTTCGCAATAAATCAAAATATTCTATGAAAAATTTGAGATTTCAACAGATATGGCAAGTTCATAGTTTTACAACACAACCGGATGAATTAACAAAAATAAATAAAATCAAACTGCATAGTGCTACTAGCCTCCGACGAAGTTCTAGACATGCTGAACAAGGTCACCCTGAAGTTGGGTCTGCACGTTGCGATCACGTAGCTCAATGTGAAACTGGAGAAACTCCTAAAATGTTGACACGCCAGGCTGAGGCTCAACATTCTGATTCTGGAACTCCCAGTTTTCATAGTAAAAACTGTCATCGCGCTCATCTTCTATGATCATGTTGTGCATGATCACACAAACTGTCATCACAGTCCACATAATCTCCGTCCTATCAGGGTGCCGAACAATAGCCCATCGAGATTGAAGCGCACCAAAGGCACACTTCACATCTTTCTGAGCACTCTCCTACTCTTTCGCGAACCTTTTTCTCATCTCTCCCTGAGGAATGAAGATAGTCTTCACAAAATTAGCCCATTGGAGATAGATACCATCAGTTAGGTAGTATCCCTTGGTGTATCTGTGACCATTGATCTGATAGCTCACCTCGGGGCGTTGCCAGCCGCGAGTCGACCAAACATCGAGAGCGCTGCAGCACATTGATATCATTGTGAGAACCTGCCATGCCAACTCGAATGCGGTTGAATATGGTGAGATGGAAGTAGTCATTGCACAGCTGGATATGGCCAGCTTCTCTGTCCCTGTCCAAGGCAGGCGCATGCCCGGAGATGGACCCTCTGAAAACTGGCGACATCCTCGCAATGTGGTCATTGCCCACAAGGGTGGCGACGAGGATGTCGCTATCGTCCTCGGGGTCGTCGTCGTCGGAGGACCAGTACATGAGGACGTTGTTGAAGAAGAACTCACCCCCACTGTCGGCCATTTTTTCGGCCGGAACGGTGTTGTCCTCGGTCCAGGCAAATGGACGAGCACCTTGCGTGCTGCCGGTCGGGTGCACTCGGTGGCGCAGTCCGTTCAACGGCGAGGGCGTCCAAGCGCGTGCAGGACTAGGGGTGGCTGGCGGCGGGGGCAGGGTGGGATGTACTTTGAGCCGGTGGGATGGGCGAACGCGGCCAAGGGTGGCTAAATCGGCCGGCAGCGGCGTGAAGGTGGGACGAGGATGGGGGAAAATGCGGGGGAAGGGGTATGCTGGTGGGCGGGCCCGATGCGTCTAGGAGAGGAGAAATCAGGACACGAGCGCTGTCCCGATGTGTCCGGACGGTGCTCAAATCTGAATCAAATTTGGGCCGGATTTGAGCAGATCTAGACCAAAAAAATGGACCGTAGTCCGTTTAGGCAGCGCCATAGGGGCCTGATATTCGGCCGGGCTGCTCAAATCGGGCCGGTCCGGGCAAAGTAAACATCCCCGTAGGAGATGTCCTAAGTTGGGCCTAACCTTGCAGCCCCCAAATATTAGGTTTTCCCATAGGAGGAAATTTGTCCACATCTAGCACTCCCCCTTATGGAAATTCTCCGAAAATCTTCTGGATGAATCCCTATAGATAAAATCACCGACTCTATCTAACAATGTTATAAATATATTATAACATCTCCTGGACATCTCATGCCCCTCTGCACCTTCTCCGTAAAACATGTAATTATTTCTCTCTCATAGTAACTTCTCTGAAACGGCTTTGATTGACAACGGACTTGTTTGAGTGATATCGCAACGACATCGACCATTACTATTTGATGTTTGAAACATACTTCCAACATCCCGGGACATCCCATGTCCTATGTCATCTCTCTTGAATGTTAATTCTATCATGTCAGAATTACCCGAATGCTACCCTACTCTCCTCCGGACCAACCAATGCAAACAACAGACTTTGATGCCTTAAGTGTGTGACTCCTATAGGTTCAATAACTAGTAGAAATGATTGGAAAACATATTTCCCAATCAATAATTAACATTGAGACCATGGACGTCTATATTGACTCCTTATACGAAGAAATCTGCTGAACCTGTTGGTTATTAAGTAAGTTACTATTACTTCGTGATACCAATCAATACCTTGGAACGAGATAAATAATAAGACCATGATTAAACTCTTTAAGAACATTATATTATTCCCAATATACGGTATGATTCATTTTACTCGTTACAGTGTCATAGTCGTAGTAGAGTTCATAGACGGGGGTGCCATTAGACTACTGGTAGAGTCGTGGGGGAACGTGGAAGTACTGTAACGAGAACACCAGGTTTACCCAGGTTCGGTACGTCGCAACTAAGGCGGTGTTCCTAGTCTTGCAATCTCACTAAATAAGGGTTGAAGCCTGAAGTATATAAAGTACAATGTGAGTATGGTTTCGCTAACTCAACGAGGATCAACTTATCGGCGAGTTGGCTTCTAGCTAATTGTCTATATCTTCTTTGATCCCGCTCTGGCTTTATATAGATAGCCAGATTAGGGCTTACAGAAAGGAAACCTAGAAGACTACGAAAAGTATCTAGCTTGGAAAGTAAGGAATCCGTCTTCTCCTCCAAGCCGCACCACTTCAGGCCGTGGTCCAGGTTCTCCTAGAATCTGTCTTCATGTGCATCAGCTTACTGGGCCGCCCAATGGACTATGATCCATCACCTACGGGCCACCCTGATAATTCGGCTTTTGGGACCATGCCGAACATACCCCTTATCGGCATATATCTGATAGTAGCCCCCAAGAAGGATTAAGACTTCATCCTGCCGCTCTTCGATCGTTGGAATTTCTTTCCATCAATGTCGGCGTTTTTGTCTTGATTCTTCTTTAATTAAAAAATCTCTTAACCCAAAACTCGGATTTTACAAAAGTCTGGCTTTTTTTCCACGAGCCTTCGTGGAGAAGGAACTTCGTGACATCAGCGATGAAATCCTGCTAATGTCACGGACGTTTGGGTTCAGTCAAACCCTGAAACGTATCCTCTGACAGATTATTTCACTGGAAACGAGGAGATAGAAATAATCACCCCGTCTCCTCATTTCCCGGAAATTTCGTGCGTTACACGCGTCGTGCATCCAACGAATAAACTAGCCGTTGGAACTAATCTCCACGCGTTCTGGCTAGAAATAGCCGTCTGGGGGCCTCCGTATCTTCTTCCTCCTTGAGCACACAGAGCTCTAGCCCAAAGCGACCAGAGCCCGAGCTCGAGAGAACACAGAGATCCAGCCCCCGAGACCTTCCCCGGAGATACCATCGGAGGTTCTAGCTCATGACTGCACCGCCGGAAAATGGTCACCGGAGATGCCCCCCGCGCCTCTAACTCGGCGAGCGCTGCCGTGGATATTGACAACATCATCAACGCCATGGACCCCCTCCTCGACTCTCCGCCTCGCACCGCTGCGAACGCGCCGGAGGGGGCCGCCGGCGAGATGGCTAGCAGGGATCTTCCTCCCGCGGCCGGAAACACTCCACCGCCATCAGCCACTGCTCCTCCTCCTCCTCCCTTCTCCGAGCCTACGGAGGAGGATAATACTCGCGGCGGAGGGGATGTCGTCGCTTCTACCACCATCGGTGGCGAAGACGAAGGAGAAGAGAACGCCGGTAATTGGAGCCACTGCAATGTGGTTCCATCTCGTCTCCCGGCATTGGAGAAGGAATGCTTTGTGGTTAAAGGCCAATGGGGGGGGGGGGGGTAAACGAGGACGACTCCGAGCCGTCTCCGCAACCTGGCGAACGAGTTCTCATGGCTTCCCATATCAACCGAGGTATGGGATTTCCACCTTCCGCGTTCTTTTGTCAAATTCTAGGCCACTACAAAATCCAACCACATAATCTGCCACCCAACTCCATTCTATATTTAGCCGCGTTCCAGGCCCCTTTCGAGGGTCATCTAGGGATAGAACCCCGCCTATATTTCTAGTAGTATTGCTTTGGCGTTAAACGCAACCCCTCAGAGGGTGTTGTTCCGACTTGTGGGACAATCTCTTTTACCCTCCATAGGTTTAGGGAGGATTGGTTCCCCAAGATCAAAAAAATCCGAGTTCGTCAAATTTTGGACGGGCTCGTTCTTTCATCATGCAGACGTCCCGTATCCTGGAAAGGAAACGGGAATTCCGCCTTTCATCAATTCCGCGGCCACGCCGCAAGACAATTGGGCGTTGGACGCGGTCCAGGTTCTGCCCGCAGACCTGATGAGGACCAAGAGACGAGTCGCAAAACTCGTCTCTTCTACTCCTCCGCTAACCCTCATGGATACAATCCTTTCCTGGTTCAGAATGCAGATCCAACCACTTGTGTATTGCGGAACCCGGCTTATGTGTGAATACAAGGGCCCAGACTACGCGATGAGAACGACGAAGAACGCGTTGTCGAAGAAAGACTTCAAGAACGCGTGAACCAGCTGGTTTCTACTCGTGATCAGTACGAGGAGAGCCGGCAAATGTATCACGCCGGAAAGCCTGCTCCAAAGGTATAGTTCTGTCTTTTTGGGAAGTTTCTCGAGTCTTCTTTTTCTCGGATGATTTTAATTCCTATCCGGACTTTGTTTCTTTTTACAGCTTCCCAATCTTCCTGAGGCAGAACTCGCATCATGATGACGAGTTGGATGCACTTCGTGCCAACTTCCAGTCTGGAGGACGGAAACGCAAGAAGCCATCCACCACTCAGGATGTCATCGATCTTGACGGCGTGGCCATCGCTACTTCTAGGTAAAAACCTATGTTTTCCATTTGCATGCTTTTTATTGCATGTTTTTTGTTTCTCGGAATCTTATTTCTCGGATTTTTCTTCTCTTTTCTTTTCTGGCCTTGCCCCTACTACCTTGAAGGGGAAAGGCTGGAAGAAACACAAGGCTGTTGTGCAAAGAGGAGTGAAGCCATCTCCCACCGCTGCACCAGACACTCCAACATCGGCTGGGGAGGAGAACTCAGCTGCCCGGGAAGGAGAATATCTCCTGTAGTCCGGCCAGCCCATTGCATCTGCCCGGGAAGGGTGGTGCCGGAAGAGGCTAGGCCTTCAAATGTCCCCAAGGAGGATCCCATCCCCAATTTTTACAGCGAGTTCAAAGTAAATAAAGAAGATTGTTTTGACGAACACGGATATATTCATCCGTGGGCGGGAAAAAAATACTTTGCTCGTGCTCCCTTAATCCTTCCTTGTCCACAAGGCGGACTTATTGTTAGGAATAATTGCGTATTCTCGCCTCGCCAGGTCATACAAGACGATCTCTGCCATGTCGGAATTACCTTTGCAAAATATGATAAGGAATTTTCCGAAATCTTGCGAGCTTTCAAAAGATGAGCCAGGTAGATACCTCTAGCCCCCAAGCGTTAAGACAAAAGTATTCTTTTTTTTTGCCTTAATGCTTTTCTCTTTTGCCTGCTTATTTTTTGACTTAAGAGACTTTTCCATTATCTATGTTTCAGAAAACTGTCGAGACCATAAATATGGAAGTTTTCAACAAGCTCACCACTAAGAACAAGGAGGTTAAAACTCTCTTTGGTACTCTTAATGACAAAGACTCGGAATTGGCCTTGGTTCAGCAACAGCTGAAGGATTCAGCAGGTAAATGTTTGTTCCATTTGTACTGTTATTTTTTCTAAGTCTTTTTCCAAGTCTTGAACTCTTCATTTTTTTACTCTTTTCACCTTATTTGGCAAAAGCCAAACAAATTGCTGAAGATGCTGGCAATGCCGAGAACCTCCATAAGGAAAATTTGGAGCTTTACAAGATGACAGTAAAGCTTCAGGAAGAACTGGAGGCTAGCTAACTGGCTACTGGTATTGCCGAGTCCAAGGCTTCCTCCCAGGCTAAGAAGGACACAGCGACCATCCGATATTTGGAAAACGCCCTCAACCAACGGCTTGAAGAAGGCGTTGAGATGGATAAACTCCTGGGTAAGTTTTCTGTTCTTTTACCAAGGTTTTTCTTGTACTTTGATAGCACGCCTTACTTTTCCTCCTTCTGTGATTGTTTTGAGCAGAAGGGAGTCCTTTGCTTACCCGGATTGACAGAATCCGGGCTTTTGGGAAATCTTCGCCGACCTCAAGACTGCAGGGATGCTACTTGTGAACAAGTGCATTCCCGACAAAGCTGAAGAATACTCGGAAGTTAGCAAACTCCCGGAAGCTATCGAAGAGGTGGCCAACCAAAGGGAGTCTTGGCTTCGTTCTTCCACCCGAGGTGGTGCACGCATGGTCCTTGGACTAATGCGCATGCATTATACCACTTTGCAGTCCTGGAGCGTTGCTACCGGTATCCCTCAAGGATACACGGAAGCATAGAGGATGGAAATCTTTGAGTCAGTGAAGGGGCATGCCTCCAAAATTGCTCGGATGGTTTCCACCTGCACGTTCTACCCAGAGGAAGAGATTCCCAAGACTCCGGAGAACCCCACCGATAGCGACAAGGATGACTCAGAGTATGAGGACGCCGCCTAATTCCTGCGCAGCTGGCCGAGAAATGGAAAGCATTACTAGTCTTCAAATGTAATATCATTTTTAATTCTATCTACCTTTTGTATAAACAAGTATTCGTCCTTTTGCAGTAAAGTTTCAATATCTGCAAGTTTTTTTTTGATTTTAATTCCTTTCCTTCTAAGTTCTCTGGTTTGTATGCTTTAACTTTCCTTACTTTTTGAAGTGGCTCGAAAGTATGTAATCTTCAGCCGAGTGACTGGATTCGGACCGATCGGTCGAAACTCGGAAACATGGATTATACTTAGCAACTTTTACATACTAATTCCAGTGACCCAACACACAAACAATCAGATAATGCTTAGGAAACAGTAAGGAATTTTGAAAAATTATGAAACTCAGGCACACAGGAATAATCTGGGTTTCTTAAGCCTCCTTAGGCTATGAAAGCATTAGTTTTTTTAACACCGAGCATGCATGCAAAATTCGGGTTAACATTGAAGCATTTTGAAAGATCATTGGGAAATAGATAAGACGGACTTATGCTTTGAACGAGAATAATCAGATAAAACAAAAATGCATGAATTCCAACAACTTTATTTCATGATCTCAAAGATGTTTACAAAGAATTTTAACTAAGTGTAGAAGGGACGTAACTGCTGGTTGCTCCAGGGTCTCTTTGTCTCTCCCAGTTCGACATCTATCTTTCTCT
The DNA here is from genome assembly GCA_028641055.1 of Alopecurus myosuroides. Taxonomy (NCBI): domain Eukaryota; kingdom Viridiplantae; phylum Streptophyta; class Magnoliopsida; order Poales; family Poaceae; genus Alopecurus; species Alopecurus myosuroides. Next base: position 250,653,259 of record CM054057.1, on the reverse strand, counting down.
TTCTCTTGCGATTTGGATTTTTGGGATCATCTTTCGTATCTCGAATATCTACAAGGTAATATCATCCATTTTTCATAGCATTCCTAATGACAAACGGTTCCTCCCAAACTGGAGCTAATTTTTGCTTCCTTTCCCGTACCAATCTTTGCACTATATCACCTTCTTTAAAAGAACGATGTTTGATTTTTCCGACTAGGATAACGTCGCAGTCCTTGCTGATAAATGGCAGATCTTTGTAGCACAAGCTCTCGTTCTTCTTCTAAGAGATCAACGACATCCTGTCGTGCGTTTTCGGCATCTGAGTCATCGTACGCCTGCACTCTTGGGCTATCATGGATCATATCCATAGGAAGCACTTCTTCTGCACCATAAACCAGAAAAAGGGTGTTTGCCCTATTGATCTATTCGGCGCCGTTCGATTACACCAAAGTAAGGTAATTCTTCTACCCATGCACCAGCTGCTCTATGAAGTGGAGATTCGAGTCTTGGGCGTATTCCTTGCAGGATTGAGCTATTCATTCTTTCAACCTGCCCATTGGATTGTGGGTGTGCCATAGATGCAAGATCTAGGAGAACTCCAGTTTGCCGGCAATATTTTGCCAGCTCTCCAATAGAGAAATTTGTCCCGTTATCCGTGATTATGCTGTGTGGAACGCCGTATCGCATGACTATGTCAATGACGAAATTTCTAGCCGTTACACCGTCAAGTTTTTTGATGGGTTTTTCTTCCACCCACGTGGTATACTTATTCGCTGCGACGAGTAGATGTGTTAGTCCGCCTCTTGCAGTTTTGAATGGTCCCATCATATCTAGCCCCCAGACCGCAAATGACCACGTTATGGGGATTGTATTGAGTGCTTGAGCTGGCATAGTCGTCTGCTTGGCGTAATACTGACATCCGCCACATGTATTTACTATGTGTTTCGCGTCTGTCTTGACTGTGAGCGAGAAAAACCCTGCACGGAATGCTTTTTTAATTATGCTTTTTTGATTGAGCGTGATGTCCACAATCTCCTGCGTGGATTTCTTGCAAGATTTCTTGTCCTTCTTCTCGCGAAATACATCGCTGAAAATTCTGATAGTGTTGGTTTTATACAGGCAACCATTGATTACCGTGTATCCTTTGCATCAACGTTGTATCTGCCTTTGCAAGGCTTCGTCTGCTGATGTCTACGCACGCTTCTATTCTTGTAGACAGTGTTGGGCCTCCAACTGCAGAGGTTTGTAGAACATCAGCAAGTTTCCCTTAAGTGGATCACCCAAGGTTTATCAAACTCAGGGAGGTAGAGGTAAAAGATATCCCTCTCAAGCAACCCTGCAATTAAGATACAAGAAGTCTCTTGTGTCCCCAACACACCCAATATACTTGTCAGGTATATAGGTGCACTAGTTCGGCGAAGAGATAGTGAAATGCGAGTAATATGGATAGTTATAAGTAATAATAGCAATCTGAAATAAATATGGCATCAAGCAAACATCTATCAGAACAGGCGGAAAACGGTGTTTCAATGCTTGGAAACAAGGCCTAGGGATCCTACTTTCACTAGTGGACACTCTCAACAATGATGACATAATCGAATAACTGAATATCTTCTCTTCACTATGCTACTCTTAACCCTCTCCGGTTGGATAACGAACACTAATCATTGCGTAGGGCTGCAAAAAGCATTCCTTAAAGTAAGCATTCCCATGTCTAGTTAACCCCACGCTGTCACTATGAGTGCCCTAGAAGGTACTAGACAAACACCATAATTCATAGAGGAGACACACACGATGTGCACACTGTCACCTTCACACCGCGATACAAGGTGACTCCATAGTTCATATTAATAAAGCACTGAAGTAGCAAAAGATGAAGAGTAACATCTACGAATTCAAATAGATTACAAAGCTCATGATCACATATAGATCACACCGTGGGAGAGAGAGATGAACCACATAGCTACCGGTAGAGCCCTCAGCCCCGGGGGAGAACTAGTCCCTCCTCATCATAGGAGACAACAACGGCGATGGAGATGGTGGTGGAGTCGATGGAGATGGCTTCCGGGGGCACTTCCCCGTCCTGGCAGGGTGCCAGAATAGAGATCTGTCCCCAGAAACTTGTTGGCGGCGGCGGAGCTACGGATGTATTTTTTTTGGAAAGTTCGATCTTTTTAGGATTTTCCCTCGGGAGAGTATAAATAGGCGAAAGGGCAACGTCGATGGAGCTCTAGGGGCCCCGCATCACCCCCGGCGCGGCCAAGGGGGGGGGCGCCCTATTGTTTGGCCCCCCTGAGGCTCCCCTTCGGGTCTTTTCGGGACTCCGTGGAACCTTCGAGAATTCTAAGACTTCCGGGCTTCAAATTTCCAATTCTGAGAATATTTCCAGAACAATTTTTCTGAAACTAAAAACAGGGAACTGGCTCTATGACCTCTTGTCAATAGGTTAGTCCCGGAAAACGTGTAAAAATGCTATAAAGAAGGGAGTAAATATGTGGCAATTGGCATAATCAACATAGAACATCAGAAATTATAGATACGTTGGAGACATATAAAGCATCCCCAAGCTTAGTTCCTACTCGTCCTCAAGTAGGTAAACGATAAAAACAAATAATTTCTGAGGTGACATTCTACCAACATAAACTTGATCATTATTTTGTAAGTGCGCAGATTATCGAAAGTTTCTCGTAGATCTTCAAGGAGTATATCATTTTCTTTGGAAACCACGACAATATCGTCCACGTAAACATGCATGTTTTTGCCAATTTGACTATGCAAACACCTTTGCATGCAACGTTGGTATGTTGCACCTACGTTCTTTAGGCCAAAAGGCATGGTTATGTAATAGTATGTTCCGTAGGGTGTTATGAAAGAGGTTTTGATTTGGTACTCTTCTTTCATGTGTATTTGATGGTACCCGGAATAAGCTTCCAGAAAGCATAAAAGCTCAGAGCCAGCAGTGACGTCTATTATTTGATCGATCCGCGGTAACGCGAACCTATCTTTTTGACACAGTTTGTTTAATCCCATGTAAGCCATACACATCCTAAGAATAATACTATCCTTCTTAGGGACTAATATTGGGTTAGTATACCAATCAGTATGTATTACTTCCCGGATAAAATCAGCTGCTAAAAGACGGATAATTTCATTGCCAATAGCTGTCCGTCTTCTTCCGTCAAAACGACGGAGACCTTGCTTGACAGGTTTTGATCCTGGAATCACTTTCAGTTGGTGCTCAGCAAGTTCTCTGGGTACACCCGGCATGTCCACAGGACACCAGGAGAAAATATCCCTGTTCTCACGGAGGAACTTGATGAGCGTGCTTTCCCATGCGTCAGTCATTCCTGTCCCCACAACGACGAACTTTGTCAGATCTTTGAGGTCTAGGATGATCTGCTTTGTATTCTATGATGCTTTGAAGCTATCTGTCGGCTTCCGGCTTTCTTTTCCTGTTGGCGTTTCTATCGACGATACTTCCTTAGCCAGCTCCTTCAGCTCTTCCTTCCTTGTTACCTGTTCAACGCAAAGGGCGTTTCCTCTTTCTAGCTCGTTTGCTAGCTTGAAATCTCTAGAAATAGTGATAACTCTGCCTTTCGGCCCCGACATCTTGAGCTTGTTGTATATGTAACACGATGTTGCCATGAATTTGGCGAAAGCCGAACGTCCGAGTATTGCGTGATACATGCTCTGGGACGACACTACTTCGAATGAGATCTTTTCCTGGTGGAAGTGTTCTCTCTTACCAAAGGTAACACCTAGGGAAACTTCTCCTAGGGATTGTGCTTGTCTACCCGGAAGAATGTCGTGGAAGCGCACGTTGTTGTGTTTGAGCTGAGTCTCGGAGAGATGCAACTGCTTCAATGTACTTAAGTACAGGATGTTGATACTGCATCCTCCATCCATCAGGACTCTTTTGAGCCTAGTGTTTTGCACAATAGGACTTACTACCAAAGCCTGTGTTCCGGATTCTAGGATATTTCCGGGATGATCTAACTGATCCTAGGTAATTAGCATATTTGAATACTTCAAGTACTTTGGTGTTGGAGGTATCACCGCATTGATTTCTCGACGTGTTCGTTTTGCCTGTTTTGCTAAGGGAGTTGCCAGAAAAGTTAAGTTGCATTCTTTTTCAACTCTCGGAAATTTGGGCTCTCCTTTTCGCTGATGCTTCTGGATTTTATCATCAGTATCAGACTCGCTGTCCTCTTTCTCGGACTCTGGCTTTTGCTTATTGAATTTCCTCTTGGAATTATTTCCCTTGTTCCCGGATCCTGCAGTGCCTTTCATATGCTTGTTAAGCCGGCATTGCGCATTAGTGAGGGTAGGCTTCCCGAAATGCGAATGGTGGACACAGAGTTCCGACTTAATATTTTCCCACTCTTCCTTGGAGTAGGAGATAGGTTTTGTGTTTCTTCCTTTCCATCTATTGCCATTATCCTTTCCAAAGGTTAAGTTTACTTCTTTGGGTTTTGGCTGTGCTTCAGGAGTTGCCTTGTTTTTGGAGCGAGGCGTCTTTTTTGCCAGAACCAAAGCATCAATATTTCCGTCTCTTGCCCTGATATCATCTTCGTCTGCTGCATGCTCATTGGCAGTGGTGAGCATAGATCCGAGATCTTTGTGCTCCTTTGAACTAACCATGAACGTTACGAGGCCGAGTTTTAGGCCATTGATGAAATCATGCATTGCTTGTACATGACTTACTCCTGAACAACTGTTCTTCATTGCAGTCCATCTTGAGATAAAGTCGACATACGAATCATCCTCAAACTGGACGCAGCGGTTCAGCTGGTTAATTCTCTTAGGGAGTTTATACGTACCCCAAAAGTCCTGAGCAAATACTCTAGCCATTTCTTCCTAGCTATCGACTGTTCTTGATGGAAGCCCGTTGATCCAATCTCGGGCTCCATCCAGCAATATTAGGGGGAGGGATTTTATAGCCTCAAGGTCTGTCCCGTTGTTGATCTGGACGGCAGTATAGTAATATGACAGCCATGTATCCGGGTTTGTACTTCCGGTTTACTTTTGATAAGTTGGACCAACCTTGGCGAAGCCATAATGTAGACTTATTCTTCGGATTCTGTAAGTGAAACACTTAGGTCCAAAGTATAGATCGTCTCTTTCCGCCCTATCAACGTGTGCGGAATATCTTCCGGTTGAATGGGCAGAAGGGGATCTACTCCATTTTGGTCCATTGTTGCGTGAATGCGCTCTTTCGAGATTATCCCTGTTTCGTCTGATATCGTGCCCCTTGGATTGAGGCGGAGTCCTGCTCCTTGGCCTTTCTTTGTTGCTCGGAGGAGTTCGGGATCTCTCATGCCTGTGAGGGTTATCATATCTTCCGGCTTTGTCAGCTGGGTGTCTCGAAGGCGGCATTGTTTTGCCGTCTTTCCGGTTTTGTTCCTCTTGTTCCTTGTCTCGGGGATTGTTTCCGCCTTTCGGCACAAGGGATCCTATTTTGGACGCTTCTTCTTTGTTATAAGGGATTTTCTTGTCCTTGTTAGGGTCTCCCTTCTTTTCCTTAGAATTGCCTGAATCTCCCGGTTCGTTTGGGTCAGGTGCACCAGCGGCACACGTGGCAGTTTTGCATAATACCGAGTCATCATGTAACTTGACAGAACGTGATTGTCCTCGTTGTTACTGTTGCAATGCTTTTCCTTATAAAGCATACACTCCCTGTAGCTTTTCTTCCTTTGAATACATATCGTCATTAAGGATGGCGAACGCGGCCTCTGCGTTTTCTGCTGTAGTTTTGTAGATGCGCTCGCCCTTAGCATTTAAGCTGTTAACCTGTCGTTGCCAAGAAGGGTTTTGGAGCCGTTCTTTTGCTGGCAGCACATCCGGCTTTGAAATTCCGGGTGATCTCGTGGGTTTTATCCCGGACATATTCCGTCGTTCAAATTCCTCAATCTCTTCCTGCTTTGAGGAGATTTTCTTGGGATCGGAATAGTTGTGGATGTTGCCGCATAAGGGCTTGCCTTCTGGCTTCCTCCACTTCCGGTGGCTCGTGAGGAGCAACCGGGGTTTTGATCAGATTGATCTCGTCCTGTTCTGACATATGGGGGACATGGATTTCATTTCTCTTCTCCGCTATTTTTATACCACTACCTCCTCCAGTTTCCAGGTTCCGATTGGCAGTCTCTGCCAGCTTTTTCTTCTGTAACTTGGATAGCAGCTTCCTCGAGGATTTCTTCTTTTTCTTGGAAGATGGGGGTTTCTTGCTAGGCTCTTCTTGCGTGAATTCTTTGACGTAAGGATAAGTCGGACTAACTTCACCCTCTTCTTCCTCTTCATCATCCCTGTCCTCAGGCGGAGGGGTTTTTGGGATCTTCCTCTTCCTCATGATCCGAATTTCTAGTAGGCTTTGCCATGAGTACTTCGTGGAATGTCCTTGCATGGATTTGACTTTTCTTTCGAAATCGTCTTCATCTTCGGAATCTGCATCAGATCCAGGTTCCGATTCCAATCTTGTTTCAATGACAACTAATATAGATTCGACTTCCGAGTTCGTCGCCTTAGCGGAGTATGTCGGATCTTCCACGTTTTCCGTGGGACTAACCTTTTCTGCTTCTTCCACGGGATTATTTTCTTCCGTGCTTTCGGCGATCTCGGACTGCACCATGCCAACAAAGTGAGATCTGATTGTGGGGCATCTCCAGAGAGGCAACAAATTAAGTAATGTTTTAGAGATCTGAGAAGAATCCCGTATCATAGTTTTCCTCAATTGGGTATAGGGCGAGTGGGATAAATTTACTTCCACCACAGTATCCCATTGCTTCTGTTGTTAATCCTACAAAGATGTTAGCAGATCCAATCTGTAAAACGCAGGCGCTTACGAGGTGATTCCGTGGTGGCATGTATGATCCATTGTCGAGGAAGCGTCCGACATCACCGTCGAATTTCAGGCTTCCAACAGCTATGGTACTGCCGATTCCGCCGAGTATTCCCGCTCGGAACGTAACTCCCGACGTCACTGGCCCCATGGTGTGCGCCAACTGTCGAGACATCGTAGTATAGTTCATAGACGGGGGTGCCATGAGACTGCTGGTAGAGTCAGGGGGGGGGGGAACGTGGAAGTACTGTAACGAGAACACCAGGCTTACCCAGGTTCGGTACGTCGCAACTAATGCGGCGTTCCTACTCCTGTAATCTCACTAAATCAGTGCTGAAGCCTAAAGTATATAAAGTACAATGTCAGTATGGTTTCGCTAACTCGGTGAGGATCAACTTCTCGGCGAGTTGGCTTCTAGCTAATTTTTTATATCTTCTTTGCTCCCGCTCTGGCTTTATGTAGATAGCCAGATTAGGCCTTACAGAAAGGAAACCTAGAAGACTACGGAAAGTATCTAGCTTGGAAAGTAAGCAATTCGTCTTCTCCTCCAAGCCGCACCACTTCGTGCCGTGGTCCAGGTTCTTCTAGAATCGGCTTCCTGTGCATCAGCTTACTGGGCCGCCCAATGGACTATGATCCGTCACCTACGTGCCACCCTGGTAATCCGGCTTTTGGGCCAATGCCGAACATACCCCTAATCGGCATATATCCGACAGTATCCCCATGACTAGTGTCATTTCTTTATCTGCGCGGACTTATTGATTGATACTATTTCACCGAGTGGATAATGGGTGTATCTATCTATTATCTAGAGGAGTAATTCCCAATCTTGAATTATCACGATAATGAGAATTCTTTCGAGACCAACTAGTGTTAGCCTTTTCAATCACCTAATTTACAGTGTGATACTTTACTATACCAAAATGATCTTTGCGGTGAAAATAATCGTATATTCTCATGGTTTAAGGAAGAAAACAAAATAACCATCTTGTGATGATAATATTTATAATAAGTAATCTCGTAGTATATCAACTACTTGGGTATATTAATATTGACATAAAAAATGTCCCTGGTCAGGAAAACATGGTCACCAAATATTAACGAATTTGCTTGTGAGACATGACAAAGGGCTATAACAGTGTGTTTATGTTTCTACATGTGCGTATGGGTTTTTCCTATGAATCTTACATCAGATACCATAGCAGTAATAACCTAAAAACATAATACATTAATCATGAAAACTGATGTATCTTATTGTCTCTTGGGCATACATCCAACAGTCTCCCACTTGCACAAGAAACACTAATCTAGTTTCTTAACTCATCACCCAATGGCATTGCGGTATTGGTTGTGGTGTAGACACTTGCAAACACTAAGTTGATTGACTTTGTGACTATGAAACAAACACTTTATTAGTGTGAAAATATACACTAAGTTGTTTCTGCATTTATCACAATTGTGAATTGTACCTGATACGTCTCAAACGTATCTATAATTTATAATGTTCCATGTTGTTTTGATGCATTTTCTGGGAGTAACCTATTGACAAGATGCCATAGAGCCAGAACTTGTTTTCTATAATTTATCACACTTTATGTCACACTTTATGTCATTTTTATGGATTTTCCGGGAGTAACCTATTGAAAAGATGCCACAGAGCCAGAACTTGTTTTCTACTATTTTTGGTTTCAGGAAAGTTGTTCTGGAAATATTCTCGAAATTGGACGAAACAGAATCCTAGAGTCTTAGAAAGTTGTCACGTACACGGAGTCCGGAGGAGACCCGGAGGGGGCCCTCAGAGGCCCCACATCATAGGGAGGCGCCCCCTGGCCGCGCCAGTTGGTGGTATGGCCCCCATGGCCACCCACCCATGTTTCCCTCTCGCCTATTTAAGATTCTACAAGGGTTAACCCTAAACACCATAGACTTTTACACCAAAAAGATCTGTAGCCGCCGTCATCGTCAACCCTAGTTCGGGAGGGTTCTGGAGCTCTCCCCGGCACCCTGCCGGGAGGGGAATTCATCACCGGAGGGCTCTACATCACTATGCCTGCCTCCGGAGTGATGCATGAGTAGTTCATCCTTGGACTACCACTGGTAGAAAATTGGCATATAGTCCCGGTTCGCCAGGGCCAAAAGTCCCGGCCGCGCAACCGGGACTAGCTATGCGCGACTAAAGACCCCCCCTATAGTCCCGCCGCTTACGGACCGGGACTAAAGGCCCGTCCACGTGGGCGCCAGGAGTCCGTCGCGGCGGAGGACCTTTAGTCCCGGTTCTTGTGGCTAACCGGGACTGAAAACCTGCGCAGGTTTAGGGTTTTAGGCCCCCTAAACCTGGTTCCTTTTTAATTTGTTTTGTTTTATTTCTTTTATATTTTATTTTGTGTTTTATTTTAATTTTGATGAAGTTTCAGTACACATATATATATATTTTACGATACTATATACATGCATATATATATATATGAAATTTCAAACAAGGACAATTCAATAGGAATATATAATATATATTCAATATCGGGTGACCATATATACAACCTCGAACAAGTTTCCATATTACACAATTAAGATGGATGACCATACACAAATTCGAACAAGTTTCAAAGTACTCAGGGCTCATGCTTATAATAGTCATCGTCGGTGGACGCATGGTACTCTCCTTTCCTATCGATGACATGCCTAAGGAAAAATCCTGCTATTTCCTCTTGAATTGGTCGGAAGCGAGCTTCTGGAGTAAGCGCCCTCCGCAAGTTATTGAGACCCCTCCGCGTGGTCTCGTCCTTCTTCCTCTCAGAGATTTCTTTCCGTATGTTCTCACAGACATAGTATCCACATAGACCGGTCCCCGGTGGCTGCTTATCCACACCTTTGACCACATTTTTAAATTGTAGCTGTTCTTTGAATCCACCGACATGTCCCTGTGAGAACCGTCTCCAAACTCTACCTTGCAAGTAAAATTAAATGAACAAGGGAGTTATTAGCTACTGCATATTAGGAAATGAACAAAAGATGAGACCGATCGATATAGAGCCGAAATGATTGAAGATAATTACCTTTGCATCATTTTTCTCATGTCGACCCAAAGATTTGTATCTGAATTCATAGAGTCAATGATAAAAACAGTGGAGGTGTCAAGTTCAATTTTTAGCAGAATCCAGTGGAACCTGCGGACACGTTACATGCACAGTCATGAATAACTTATCGATTAGACATACCATGCATGGAGTAAACAAAAGAGAATGGGAACATGAGAGAAACACTCACCCAAAATGGTAAGGAAATAGAATATAACTTTTGGATTCATGCTTTTTAAGAAATTTGTACAAGTCTTTCTCCACGTCTTTAGGGTGACGTTCTAACATAGTTCCATTAATGATTTGTGGGTCAATGAACCCAACATCATGGATGAGTCTTATTCTGCATTCCCAAATCTTCAATCTGCATAATAGCGTACGCAACAATATAGTTAATTAGGACAATATATATATATATATATGAAGAACGAGATGAGGTAGAAATAAATCACTTACAGAACGTAGCAACTCAGGATAGATTTGTCGAGCTCGCGCAGATTGAACAGCTGGAACAATTCACTCATCTCAACTGTTACAGAGTACTTTTTGGTGTGATGCTCCTCTGTATAATCCACATACACAAATTCTTTGTCGGTCCATGATATGAAATGTTTGTACCAACGTAGCAGACTTTGCATTAGTGGTGGTAGATCCTTTTCCTTCGTAGGCTCGACGAGAGGCCCTTTCTTCTCATATTGTAATGCTACCTCAGCCATTGGCGCATCGTCTAGGCCTAAAAAGAGACGAAGAGACATACCGGCCTCGGACGCATTTTCCATGGCAGTAGCTACAGTCAATCCCATTGCTGCCACAGCTTTTATGACCTCGGGGTCCTGTTCCGGAGCGACTTTCACTATGAGCGGGGGGATCGATTGTTTACTCTGCATCCCGAGCTGGTCAACTCGTTTCCCGCTTTTTTTTCTTTTTCCTTTTCCTTTCTCCTCCTCCAATATTTTTGCTTGCTTACGAAGTTCAATATCATAGTCTTTAGGCAAATTCTTCTCGGCTTGGGACGGTGTCGACAAAAAACCCGTAGCCCACTTGTCTACAATCGGAGGGAATACTTCCTTGGGCTCAGGCTCCTTTAGCGCCTTCTGACGGGCAAGCCATTTCTCAACGTCAGCCTTCACGGCCAATTTGGTTTCAGCATCACTAAGTTCCCAAGCCCTTCGGGGGAGAGGCTTCAGTGATGGCTCCGGTACCCGTGTGGTCTTAGGTACATAAGGCTCCGGGTTAATAGACCAAGAGCGGGTTCCCTTGCTGTCCACCTGCTTCTGTTTCTTCGCTGGAGGAGGAATGGGGGGCGACGTCTGCTTATCCTCCGGAGGAGGAATGGGGGGAGACGTCTGCTTTTCCTCCGGAGGAGGAATGGGGGGAGACGTCTGCTTTTCCTCCGGAGGAGGAATGGGGGGCGACGGCTGCTTAACCGCCGGAGGAGGAGTCGGGGGCGATGCCGAATGGCGTGAAGGAGGCGTAGGTGAAGCAGCACCAGCACCACCACCACCACCAGCACCTGCATCATCGGGGGGGGGGGGGGGGTGGACTTGTTAGCCTGCTTGGCGTCTCGCCTGGAAACACTATGTACTTTTTTTTCCATAGAATGAACTGGCGCTTGACATCTCCAAGTCTTCTCTCCCCTTCGGGTGTAGCTATGTCAATCTCCAGGTCCTCAAACCCTTGGACTATGTCTTCCACCGTGACACGAGCATAGCCATATGGAATGGGGTTGTTGTGATGGAGTGCTCCTGGTGTATAGGGTAAAGCACTGCCTATAGCTACCTTCATGGAAATGTTCCCCACGGGATAATGCAGATCACATTCTTTCATCTCCTTTACATCATCCACGGGGTAGTGAGGCTCCGGTGCACGACTCTCGGTCATTGGTGCATTAGCACCTGCAGCCGGGGCCTCCGTGGAAGCCACGCTGCTTCTCCGCTGATCCGCTGCATGTTCTTCATGCGGCCCTGCAGCCGCCGCTGTTTCTTTCTCAACTATTCCCGCCACGGTCTGCTTCAACTCACTAACTTCCGTTGCAAGCTTCGACAGAAGATCTGCAGCTTCGACAGCAGCCCGGTCCACATTTCTCTTACGGCTTCTGTAACAGTACGGGTCACCCTCCTGGGGAAACCCTACTTTCCACGGCAATCTGCCTTTGCCTCGTATATGTCCTCCGTGTTCAGGATTCCCGAGGGCATGGGTCAGTTGGTCTCTCTCTCTGTTGAACCTGAGAATGCCCATTTGAGCTTTGGTCATTGCGTCAACAAGGTCTTTTGTGGGAGCAAACGTTGTCTGCCGATGAACACACGCCCCTGTCTCCGGGTCTAGCGATCCCCCATGCCCGTACCACCACATTTTGGCTCTTTCGTCCCATCCCTCTGTACCTAGAGGGATTCCTCTTGCCCTCAGGCCGTCCTCCATCACCTGCCACTTAGGCGCCGAAACGCGGTATCCTCCTGGCCCCATAACATGATGGTACTGTTTCTTATCCGCATTAGCCTTATTTTTTTTCGACATTTCCTTGAAATGCTCCGATTTCTTCTGCGTCACAAATTCTGTCCAATCATCTCTCAGTTTCTCATGTTGTCCAGTGAAAAGCGGAGTCTTGCCCTTGCTGACATATTCACGGAACAATTTTTTCTTGAAGTTCCGGAATGCTTCGGCCATCTTCTGAAGAGCGAACTCTTTGACTAGCCTCCTCCTCTGACGTCCACCCGGAACCTCCTCACCGAATTCATCTTTTTTGTGGTATTCCGGAGGTAGAATGAAATGTACCATAAGCTTTCTGAACATCTCCTTTTTCGTTCTCTTGTGGACATAACTGAAACCAAGACGTGCTTTCTTTGGCTCCTTCCATTCCTGGACGGTGATCGGGACAGTGTCTCTAACAATGACTTCGCATTGGTTGATAAACTTTGTGGTGTGCTGTAGGGGCTTGCCGGTTACACCGACTGATTCGATGGTATATATTTCGGAATTTTTCATCGCCTTGGATTTGCCACGCGTTGTCGTACTCGATCCGGCCGAGGGCTAAATTAAGAAAGAGAGTCGCGCGCGTTAGTGCATATGTATTCACATTTCAGTAAGTTTGTATCACGAGAGGCTCAATGTATATATATATATATATACACCTCGCCGGAGGTGGTTGTTCTTTGCAATTCGAGATCGTCGTTTGTCGACGGTTGACCTCCGTCATCAATGTCCATTCCTTCACCTCCTTGATCATCCACAATGTATGTTCCTTCTTCACCTCCTTGATCATCGACAATGTCCGTTCCTTCATCTTCTTGATCCTCAAGGTTCAGATAAGAAGAGATTACATCATGTTCTCCGGCTATGATATCTAATATAAAACCTTCAGCCTCTTGTTCCGCCGTCAGGTCTCTATTGTCCGCCATATATGTCACTCCTGCAGACATGCATGTAGTAAAAATTAATTAAGTATATAGGAGACTTAGCAAATATTGTCGTAGAAGGAGGGAAAACAGATTGCTAGGGTTTTGGGTGGAAGAACGATAACCACCGGAGGGGGAAAACCATACTTTAAAGGTGTGTCCAAGATTAGTTTCTCAAATGACTTGGAGAACCCCATAGCTAGGTTGGATTTGCTTTCCTGGTCATTTTGGTATATTACACTTAATATTCTGAATTTATTGAATTAAAACTTATTTTCATCATTATTTTAATGAATTTAATACAAATTCAAATATGGTCTCATTTTGAACTTTGTCAAACATGATTGAAAATGATATAAACAGATAGCTTACATTTTTCTGAACATTTTGCATATTTTTCCATAATTTTTGGAATTATAAATTAAAAGTTATTTTATTTAGAAGATTAATTATGTTCTGTAATTCCATATAAAGTGGGCCCCACGTGTCACGATGACGTCATCCAAAAAAAAATTCTCGCCAACAGTGGCCAGGTGACGTCATCATGACGTCACCCCTGGCGTCACACGGTGGCCGGCGGTTGCAGTTTAGGCTCTCGGGTCTCCGGCGATTTCCGGCGATTCCGGCAACGGGGGAGGGAACGGAGATGGGGAGGAGGCCACGGCCACTGTTCGATGGCGCCGTTCGATGGCGTTGGTTCGAGGGAGACGGCGACGGCCCGCGGGGAACCTACCGGAGAGACGGCGACGGCGACGGCGCGGTCCTCTGCGCGGGCGACGGCGACGGCGACGAGGCAGAAGACGAGCGGGCGCCGGCGCGAGGGTTTGGGACTTAGAATTTTGGGGCAGGAAGGCACCACGCATATATAGGTCCAGCCTTTAGTCCCGGTTCGGGACAGCAACCGGGACTAAAGGTCCCCCGGGGTACCCTCCGCGGGGCTTTAGTCCCGGTTGGTGTCACGAACCGGGACTAAAGGTGAAATTTTTCGCGGCGTTTTCGTTCACGCGCAGAACGAGCCTTTAGTCCCGGTTCGTGACACGAACCGCGACTAAAGGTGGTTATTCAAATACTTTTCCTTTTCCCAAACTTAAAAATACAAATAATATATCAGAAAATTCAGAAAAATAAAACTAATTCTTTTTAAAATCTTAAAAATACAAATAATATATCAGAAAATTCAGAAAAATAAAACTAATCATAAAGATTCACACACATCTTGAATATATATATAGATAAAAAAGGCAGTACATAATGGCTAGAGTGGATCTAAACCTAAACGGAGATCATAGATGCATGATCTGATATCTGCTAGTCATACTCCTGCCTAGGCCTATAGTACATGTACTCGTAGTCGTCGTAGTCGCCGCCGCCGTCGTCGTCACTATCGTCTGACGGTGCTCTGCACTCCCTCGGAGGATCACGACTCCAGGACTGGGCCTGAGACGGGTAGCACAGGCGGGGGATATCGCCGGCCCTGATGTAGTCCATGACGCTCTGTAGAGTCCGTCCGGACCACCATAGCCGACGACCGGCCTCGTGAAAGTTCCCAGGAGGCAGGCCGTCCTCCTCATACCTGGCGAGCGCCCTCTCACGCCGATTAATGAAGAAGGCATCCCAAGTATGCTGGTTATCGGGATGCCAACTGGGATTCCTCCGCTGCTCCGGCGTGAGCTCGTGATAGTAGTGGTTCGTGATGGCCGCCCGCCGCGCCACACCTTGAGGAAGAGGAGGGACCGGCACTCCTCCGGCGCTCAGCATCCAACCGGCGGGAACGTTGTAGCCGCATGGGCAGGGGTAGTTCGAGGCGGAAAGTGCCTCCACCTGGATGAATGTTAGAGTGGGTACGGTAGAAGCCATGAGAGAGTGGTGAGTTTGTATGTGTTTATGCCAGGGGTGTGGCAATGCATACATATATATAGAGAGAAGAAAACATCCCTTTAGTCCCGGTTGGGGACACCAACCGGGACTAAATGGGTTAGGGTTTCGTTTGGACCAATCAGATGGAATCACACGGATCGTGTGTTTCTTTAAAGCGCTTGTGAGTCGTTGGATCCGGGGTGTGTTTCTTTCGAGCTGTTGTGAGCCGTTCGATCAGGGCTACGGTGTGTTTCTTTCGAGCTGTTGTGAGCCGTTGGATGAGGTGGTTTCTTAACCGTTGGATCAAAACCCTAGCACAACACTTTGTGAGCCAGAGGACCCTATATATAGCCCACCTTCATACACTGGTCAGTTCATCGAGCAAATACAAAACATCCGGATTCAACATCATACGTCCTGCCGTGCATTTGGTATGCATATTGCACCCGGTAGCCACGGTGGGGCTGTATGATGGCGATACCGATTGTTTTGTTCTACATCCCCCTTTAAGGTTTGATACATCATATATTCAGTTTATCGAGCAAATACAAAACATCCGGATTCGCCATCATACGTCCTACCGTGCATTTGGTATGCATATTGCACCGAGTTGCCACGGTAGGGCTGTATGATGGTGATACCGATTGTTTTGTTCTACACCCCCCTTTAACACATCCATCCATGCTTGGGTCCGTGTTCACTTTGAGCTCGGGTAGTAAAGTGCAACTATTTGCTTGGTTGTGTTAGGGTGGCGCGTGGCGCGGGAGTTGCGACGCGTGGCGCGGGAGTTGCGACGCGTGGCGCGGGAGTTGTCACGCGTGGCCAGGAGGGCGCGGTATAAACTGTCGCGCCTCGAGCGCGTCTTCTCCTCTCCACGCACCGTCGCGCTTCCACCATGCCTCCGAGGAGGAACAACACCACCGGCTTCCGCGGCGTCCGAGCACGGCAGAACGGAATGTTCAGCGCAGATATCCGCTGGGGGGGACGACCGCATCCCCCTCGGCTCCTTCGCGACGGCGGCGGAGGCCGCCCGCGCCTGGGACGCGGCGGCCTGGCGCCTCAACCGCCCGCGGTCGCTGATGAACTTCAACGACTGCCACACCATCTGGGAAGCGGAGGCCAGGGCGCCGAAGCCGCAGATCGTCACTACCGCCGACCACCTCCACCTCCTTCACCGCGCGTTTCAGGGCCTAGTCGACGCCAGGCAAGAATGCATCGTCCGCGAGTATTACCGGAACAACCCGGGGGAGGAGAGCGCCGACGAGGAGCTCTGGCAGACCCGCGCGGCTGAGCGGGCGGAGCGCCGCCTCGAACGCCACCTCGCGTTAGATGCCGCTCGGGAGGCGAGGACGAGGGCGCTGCAAGAGCTTCGTCGGGCCGACCGCGCCGGCGAAGTCTGGGCCTCCGACGATCCGAGGTGGGGGCCTATCTCGGACATACCATCATGCACCTCCGACGACGACGAGGAGGTCACCGACGAGTTCGCCGACGACGATGACCCGGAGGAGGTCACCGACGAGTTCCCCGACGACGACGAGGAGGAGTAGTGTTTGTATGTTTTCTGTTTTTAATAAAAGTTATGAAATCAGATATTTTATCTCACAAGGTTTTGAGACATTTAAGTAACCTTATGTTTTCCATGCTTTCCACTCGTTTTTCCAAATATTTTGCAAAGGAGTTAGTCTTAAACACACCAGAGATAATATAATTCACATGATCCATTCAAAAAAGTTTGGTACACAATAAATTATTACACATCAATTCTTCCCTTGTGTCTCTGCTTTCTTACGATTTGGCCGTATCCATGGAGCATCCTCATCATTTAACTTAATGCTTGGGTCAGTGTTGACTTTGAAGGGCGGAATTTCACCAAACATATTATAATCTTCTGACATGTCTGTCTTGTCCTCCACTCCCACGATGTTTCTTTTCCCTGAAAGAACAATGTGGCGCTTTGGATCATCGCATGATGTACTGATCGTTTTCTTATCTTTCCGTTTCCTCGGTTTGCTACTCATGTCCTTCAAATAGAAAACCTGAGCGACATCTTTGGCTAGGACGAATGGTTCGTCAAGGTAACCAAGATTGTCGAAATCCACCATTGTCATTCCGTATTGCTCGTCCACCTTTACCCCACCTCCTGTTAGCTTGAACCATTTGCACCGGAACAAAGGGACCTTAAAGGAGGGTCCATAGTCAAGTTCCCATATCTCCTCTATGTAACCATAATATGTGACCTGTTGCCCAATCTCGGTTGCTGCATCAAAGCGGACACCACTGTTTTGGTTGGTGCTCTTTTTATCTTGGGAGATCGTGTAAAATGTATTCCCATTAATCTCGTACCCTTGGTAAGTCGTTATAGTCGAAGATGGTGTCTTGGCCAACATGTACAGCTGATCTCCAACATCATTGTCATTCATTAAATGTTTTCGCAACCAACTGCCGAAAGTCTCCATGTGGGCCTTTCTAATCAATTATTCAGGCTTCCCCGGGTTGTCCGAGCGTAAAATATTCTTGTGTTGCTCGAAGTACGGAGCCACCAAGCTCGAATTTTGCAGAACTGTGTGGTGTGCTTCAGTCATAGAATGACCGTCCATACATATCGTTGATTTCCTTCCGATCGTGCCTTTTCCACTTAGTCTCCCCTCGTGCCGTGATTGAGGAATACCAATCGGCTTAAGGTCAGGAACATAGTCAATGCAGAACTCAATTACCTCCTCATTTCCATAGCCCTTTACTATGCTTCCTTTGGGCCTAGCACGGTTACGAACATATTTCTTTAATACTCCCATAAACCTCTCGAAGGGGAACATATTGTGTAGAAATACAGGACCGAGAATGGAAATCTCTTCGACTAGGTGGACCAGGAGGTGCGTCATGATATTGAAGAAGGATGGTGGAAACACCAACTCGAAACTGACAAGACATTGGACCACATCGTTCTGTAACCGTGGTAGATCTTCTGGACTGATTACCTTCTGAGAGATTGCATTGAGGAATGCACATAGCTTCACAATGGCTACTCGAACATTTTCCGGTAGGAGCCCCCTCAAAGCAATCGGAAGCAATTGCGTCATAATCACGTGGCAGTCGTGAGACTTCAGGTTTTGGAAATTTTTCTCCGCCATGTTTATTATTCCCTTTATATTCGACGAGAAGCCAGACGGGACCTTCATACTGCTCAGGCATTCAAAAAAAAAATGACCTTCTCTTCTTTCGTAAGAGCGTAGCTGGCATGACCTTGAAACCATTCCGGATGCCGGTCATCTGGGTCTTTCAAAAGTTGTTGGTCCTGCCGTGCTTCCTTTGTATCATTTGTCTTCCCATACACGCCCAAGAAGCTTAGCAGGTTCACGCAAACATTCTTCGTAACATGCATCACGTCGATTGCAGAGCGGACATCTAGGACTTTCCAATACTGTAGCTCCCAAAATATCGATTTCTTTTTCCACATGGGTACGTGCCCGTCAACTCCCTGCGGAACTGATTGTCCGCCAGCACCCTTTCCAAAGATGACTTTCAAATCCTTGACCATATCAAATATCTCACCTCCAGTACGTTCCGCAGGCTTCGGCCGGTGATCTGCCTTGCCGTTGAAATGCTTGCCTTTCTTTCTTACGTTATGATTTCGGGGAAGAAATCGACGATGACCCAGGTACACGTTCTTCCTACAATTATCCAAAAATACACTTTCAGTCTCATGTAAGCAGTGCGTGCATGCTTTGTATCCCTTATTTGACTGTCCCGAAAGGTTACTGAGAGCAGGCCAATCGTTGATGGTTACAAAAAGCAACGCTCGTAGGTTAAATTCCTCTTCTTTGTGCTCATCCCACACAGGTACACCAGGTCTGCCCCACAATTGTAAAATTTCATCAACTAATGGCCTTAGGTACACATCGATGTCGTTGCCGGGTTGCTTCGGACCTTGGATGAGCACTGTCATCATAATGAACTTCCGCTTCATGCACAACCAAGGAGGAAGGTTGTAGATGCATAGAGTCACGGGCCAGGTGCTATGGCTGGAGCTCTGCTCGCCAAAAGGATTCATGCCATCAGTACTTAGACCAAATCTTATGTTCCTTGCGTCAGCTGCAAAATCTTTGAACTCTCTGTCGATCTTTCTCCATTGCGTTCCATCAGCGGGGTGTCTCAACTCCCCGTCGGACTTACGGTCCTCTTTGTGCCATCGCAACAACTTGGCATGCTCTTTGTTCCTGAACAGGCGTTTCAGCCGAGGTATTATAGGAGCATACCACATCACCTTGGCGGGAACCCTCTTCCTGGGTTTCTCGCCCTCAACATCGTCACCAGGGTCATCGCCTCTGATCTTATAACGCAATGCAGTGCATACAGGGCATTCATTCAAATCCTCGTATGCACCGCGGTAGAGGATGCAGTCGTTAATGCATGCATGTATCTTCAGAATCTCTAAACCTAGAGAGCACACAACCTTCTTTGCTTCGTACGTACTGGCGGGCAACTCGTTATTCTTCGGAAACATATTCTTCAACATTTTCAGCAAATTTTCAAATGATGAGTCAGCTACACCTTCCCGTGCCTTCCATTTCAGCAAATCCAGTGTGCAGCCCAGCTTTTTCAGACTATTGTCGCATCCTGGGTACAGCGACTTCGTGTGATCCTCTAACATGCGATCCAAATTCTCCCTCTCCTTGTCAGTTTCGCAGCGTCTCCGTGCATCAGCAATGGTCCGACCAAGATCATCAGCGGGCTCATCATGTGCCTCCTCTTCACCTTCACCAAACCCTTCCCCACCTTCAGCATCATCCTCCATGAAAGTATCACCGAAAGCGTCATGATAGTTGAAATCGATATCATCCTCTTCTTCATCTTCTTCCATTCTAACCCCTCTTTCTCCATGCTTGGTCCAACAATTATAGCTTGGCATGAAACCGTGCCGAAGCAGGTGCATGTGAACGACTCTTGAGGAGGAGTGACCCTTCTCATTCTTACATTCAGCACATGGACAGATAATAAAACCTCGCTGCTTGTTCGCATTTGCCACTACGAGGAAATCTTTCAAATCCGTAGGGAACTCGCCGGAGAGTCGGTTACCGTACATCCATTGCTGATTCATCTGCATTAACCATCATGCATTAGTTAAACTAACTAGCTGGAAATAATACAAATCATGAAAGGTTCAAGTTGCTAACCGCGATCGCGGAGGTAAAATAAATGAAAACGCTGAAGTGCGGCTCGGACACTTCATATCATGTGTGTTTCATGCTATCGGGCATTTCATCGAACACCTTGTGTGCATAGTAGGAACCAAAAGCATACCCACCACCCCTTGTGAATGTTGTGAGCAGAAGTGACACCAAATGTGGCTAAGTGCAGCCACCTGAGCCGTATAAATAGGGATGGGCCTTTAGTCCCGGTTGGCCTGGACAACCGCGACTAAAGGCCGTGGGGACCTATTAGTCCCGGTTGGCCTGGCCAACCGGGACTAAAGCCCCTCCCGTCCGCCAGCTGTGGACCGTGCGCGCTGGGCCCAGACTGTTGGTCGCGGGTCTCCTCCCGAACCGCGACTAGAGACCCCTATAGTCGCAGGTCGAAACTTTTGGGGACTAATGGGGGCGTATGGAAGGCCTATTTTCTACCAGTGTACGGGTCCATAGCAGTAGCTAGATGGTTGTTCTCTCCTATTTATGCCTCATGTTTGGATCTTGTGAGCTGCCTAACATGATCAAGATCATCGTATTGTAATGCTACATGTTTTGTTTCCTAGGATCCAATGAATATTGAATGCTATGTCCAATAATTATCAATCTATCATGTTTACGTTATTTATGATCTTGGATGCTCTCCGTTACTAGTAGATGATCTGGCCAAGTTGATGCTTGTAACTCCAAGAGGGGGTATTTATGCTAGATAGTGGGTTCTGTAAGGTCCCCGAGAAGATGACGTTCACTTGTCTAGAACCGACTTTGTTCACAATCCAGTGTTTTTGTCTCGGAGATTGGCTTAACGTGAAGGAGGGGGATCCTTGGCACTTCCGTCAGAACGCAGTGATCACCGAGGAATATGATGGTTTAGCACCTGTAGATTCTATTGATTTTAATCACATCGAAGGATGGCTCCAAAACCATGAACTTTTAGTGGGCAATCTTGATCATACGCTCATCAAGAATCTGGTAGAGAAGCCAGTTGGTAAAGTACTAAAGGTGGAAACAACAGTGGAAGGAGTTGGAAACTTTGTCCGGGTGAGGGTGAAGCTGGATGTGCACAAGGTGCTTGCTTGTATTATGACACTATCTCGTGGAGGTCAAAGGGAAGCGTCCCAAATTAAGTATGAAACCTAAATTCTGCGGGGCGTGTGGTAACTTCGGCCACATCCACCTTGAGTGTGGTACAGGGGAACACGATGAAGCAAAACTCAAATGGGGAGAATTCCTCAAAGAAGATTGGGTGGCATGAAAGAAGACCGGTTGCAAACTGGGGTGGTTCTCGCGGTGGCTGATGGAGGGATGATAACCCGGTAGCCCAACGCCAAGGAGTAACTCGGCCCAAAGGACGCTGCACAAAGACCCGACTAAGGATAAATGAGCTTCTAGAAGGCCCAAGATCGTAGGCCTGGTAACCCGGATTGTGGGTTCCGGTAAGGAAGTTTAGGGTTTTGTAAGCAGTGTTCGGGTAGGACTCAGGGTACGCCTTGGAGAACAGGCCAGGGATCCGGATGCTTTATAAGCCGGCCCCTAGGTTAAGTTCAAGCCCCAAGAGTTAGAACAAGGTTGCTAGGTATCGAGTATCCAGTATAACACGAGAGTTGAGATTAATAAATCGAGATCGGAGACTCGGCGACTTGCTTGCCAGCTACCAGATCGCATATCATCATGTTTTCCTCTGAGCTAAACCCTCTCCCAAACACCAGTGTCGTCTTGCCCCAAGATAAGTTACCCCCGGTAACGTCTGCCGTGATTATCCCACGACAGTTGGCGCCCACCGTGGGGCCTGCGTCCAAAGGTGTTTACATCACGGGAGAAGCTCGGAAGAACATGGAGAATCTTGTCATCGGCGAGATCTACACCGACCGCAAAGGAGAGAAGATGGTGGACGATTCCGGCTGGGGCCCAGAGTCGGATCACCTCGAATCCGGATCTATCGTGACAATCGGCCGGATCAACATCTTCATCTGTATGGTATGTACTTCCGGTTCGATACCTGACGACTTTGGATTCGATTCTGTGTCAGGGGAGGCCACCTACATTCAATCAGATGGAGAAGAATCGGTTGGGACGACAGATCCAACAGAAGAACCCACCACGAAGAGGGAACAGCTGGAGGAGCCGGCATGGACCCCGCATGGCTGGGTCGAGAAATAAGATGATACCGAGTCTATCCTACATCTACTAGAGAATCGGTATGAGGAAAATAGCAGCGAAGAGGAACAGTATGAATTCGCGCCAAGCATCGTGCGCTGGGTTGCGGTTTACATGGCTCCCGCGACCAATCTCAACCAGGAGAACGGGACCGCGGCCGCGGTCGGAGCAGCACAAGCGTTGGCCCAGCAGCAAGATCCGGCTAACGGGAACCCGGTTTTGGCCCGGGTTGACGGAGAGTCGGCATCGGTTACCAGTCAAGCGGCGGAAAACGAGTTACACGCGAACACATTTGGATTCCTAGCAAAACCGGACATCAGGAGCGGGTCATTCCAATCCACAGCACCCGGCCCTGTTCGACAACAATCTGATCCTAGATCCCACAGTTCTTGCCACCGTTATCACTCCAGAAAACGCGTCGGAACGTGTTAGGGACCTGGATGTAGCCCGTCGTGCTTTGGAGCAACAGAGAAGACAAGTAGAAGCAGAAAGGCAAGGGATGGCCACACGCCAACGTGAGCTGGATGCACTGGAAACCCGGCTCCGAGAGGAAACGACTAGAATACATCAAAGGCACCAAACCAGATTACCAGCGTTAGGAGGAGTCATAAACCCGGCTGCGCTATTTATCACGCCTCAGGATCAGCCGATCCCAGCGGCAAACCAAGGAACCGCCCCTCAGCCAACAACCGTAGGAGTACAACCGGTAGACACGCAGGCCGGGTTACCCGTACCACAGACTGGAGTTACTACCGGCAATACTGTACCACCACCACCACCATCACGTTTTCGCACATCAGCGGGTCATTACAACAACCCCATGGATAACGTGTACGCAGCAACACTCGCGTTAAACCAAATCCCCGCGAGAGAGTCACCCCACGCAGAGGAGACCCGGCGGGCGATAGATCTATTGCGCACCGCGGTGGCACAGCAAGTTAACTACCCGGATCACAGAAGTGGAATGCATGGGACGTCATATATCAGTCAGCAACGAGGCAACACCGGCAATATCCATACAAGTTCAGCGCGGCGGAGGGAAGAGCAGCAGCAAATGCCGCCTCCTCCCCGCATTCAGGCAGTACCAGCAGCATCAGCAGCACAAGCTATCGTGGACAGTTCCAGAGCCAGGAGAGCCGCAGCCGGGTCTGCAATGCATGGGCCACCAGCAGTCCCGCGTCCGGCCGCACCCCCCGCAGGATCACACGTTTCTCGAGTAAGGCCGGTCCCGGCTAATCTTGCCGGGCCTAAGTGCCTGTCGGACAACATTAGGGCCAAGCCTTACCCGGATAAATTCAAGGAACCGGGTAAAGTAGTGAATTACGAGCCGACTATGGATCCGGAAACATGGTTGGGCAGTTATGAGATGGCAATGTCGATTCGCAACGCAACGGAAAATCTTCAAGCCAAGTTTATGTACTTAATGATGTCAGAAGGAGCAGCAAAATTATGGTTCAATACTCTACCAGAGGGATCTATCAAGTCATGGGAGGAGTTGATAACTGCGTTTATCAAGCACTTTCATGGGACATGCAGAAAGTTATTCACTATTGATGACTTAGAACGATGCGTCCAGAAGAAGGGTGAGTCGGCGCGCAGCTGGGTGCACCGGGTTATGGAAATACTGCATTCATACACAGATATTCAGCCCAAGGATGCGTTACAGGCTATGGCAAAAACATGCAAGTACACACCTTTAGTGCAAAAGTTAACCCGTATGAAATCTAGTCGGAATGCTTCAGAGGTTACGATGGGGGAACTGATGGATGCATGCAACAAACACGCTGCAACAGATATGACAGAAGAGGAAGCTGATGACAAAAAAGCAAAAGCGAACACAAGTAATAATGGAAGAGCCGGCAATGGATCAGCGCCGGGTAATAACGGAAACAGCCAGAACAAGCGCCCGTTTGAGGGAGGCTCCGAGTTTGTCGCCAGCACAGAAGCCGGGTCCTCAAGACCCAGGGCAGAAGGAAATTTCAATACTGGAAATCACAATGGAGGAAACTATCAAGGGCCGCCAAGGCCGAGTAACAATTGGGACATCTTCAGAATGGCGTGCCCGAAACACAGCAGGAACGGTAGGCCGGCTAACCACTCCTTGGAGCAGTGCGCCGACCTACAGAGATGGAAGAACGAGGAAGTGAACAGAGCCATGCGAGGTGCAGGTCGGGGAGGAAGACCGGGTCCAGGTGTAAACCCGGGCAACGGCCCACCCCCAGCCGGTAACCCGGCAGCAGGGAATCAGGGTAACAACCAAGGGGGAGCCGGAGGTTTCCAGGCTAACCCCAAGCAGTTGGGTCAATATCACGTGCATACTACAGGAAATTCTAACAAGGACAAAAAGATACTGAAGCAAGCGGTAAACTCGGTTTCCTCGGCTGTTCCGAGATACCTGAGGTGGTCAGAGCAGGATGTAACATGGAGCAGAAGAGATCACCCGGAAAGAATAGAACACCCGGGAGTCTTAGCATTAGTAGTTGCACCGCAGGTCAATGGGTATGAGCTGAAAAAGGTCCTGATGGATGGTGGAAGTAGCATCAATATCCTGTATTGGGAGACCTTTCTACGAATGGGTCTCAGGGAGTCTCAGCTACAAAAAAGTTCAACAATTTTTCATGGGATAGTGCCGGGTCACTCAGCGTGCCCCGAGGGAAAAATCGCATTGGAGGTAGCTTTCGGAGAATCAAAGGATAATTATCGAGTTGAGTGGCTCACTTTCGAGGTGGTCAAGCTGCGCAGTCCTTATCACGCGCTGTTCGGAAGGCCGGCTTATGCTAAATTCATGGCTAGGCCGTGTTATGTGTATCTACAGCTAAAAATCCCGGGTCCTAAGCAGACCATCACCATACATGGAAGCCGGGTTATAGCGGCTGAGTGCGATGAAGGAGACGCAGCAATGGCTGAGCAAGCTTGCAGAAAAGAGGAACTCAAGCATTACCGGTCTCAAGCAGACCCGGATGACAGAACAGCATTGAAAAGACCAAGTACTGAAGATGAAAGGGCAAAGTTCAAGGCAGCACAAGACACCAAGATGGTGGCTTTCATCGAGCATGACCCTTCCAAGCAATCTGCTGTAGGAGAAGAAATCACACGACCGTTTACAACCACCCGCGTCACGGAAACGCCTCACCCGGATTGGCTAGCGAACCCGGTACTCATAATAAAAAAATACCAACAAGTGGAGAATGTGTATCGATTATGTTGGTTCCGGACAGATCCCCAAGAAGAACTAAACAATGTAACTGGAAGCAGGTTTCAGACGCGCTCTTTTCCTATCCAGGGTACCCGAGGGGACTGGAGGGTTTTTAATGAGGCGGCCTGCTGACCCAATCTTTCTCATATCAATAAAGAGATGGTTAAGCAATATATCTTCTTCACATGCGTCATCAAGTCTTATTTTGTTGTGATCTCTACTTCGCTTACAGGTAAGTATCGTTTATTGTTATCAGTACATCAGTTTCCTTAAGAATGTTGCATATATCTAGGTCTTGAGGGCTGATTGCTTGAATAGCACAGTTACAAACTCAAAGACCCGGCCTTGATGCCTATGACTTATACGGGCCGATTACTCGCAAACGAGTACGGCTGCAATCTTATAACCAGACAAAGGAGCCAAACTTTCTTGACTTTTCTTACTTAAGCTCGATGTGACTCGCACTAAAGTGGCATGATTTGCTTGCTTACGATTACAATCAGCCATGAAGCCCAATGGGACTTGCCTGACCCTGTTTTCGTATAGATGTAACAACATGATATCCACGTGAAAGCCGGCTTACAGTACAAGATAGTCAAAAGGGTCATCTAAACCACAAGTTATGCAGAGTACAGGGCTAATAGCCGGAAACTCAACGTTTATTAAGCATAACTGCAATACCTATGTGAAACGGCTCTAGGTTCGGGCTTAGCGCAAGACAACTTGTTCTCTCTGGATGACCGCGTATCCCAGACCCGGAATTTCGGGCTTTGGGGACTGGGGATTTTGCAAAAAAGAAACAAAGTTGCTTAGTCACTAGGCCCAAGAAACCCAAACATCCGGGTCTTGGGGACTTGGGGACTTAGAGAAAAGTCCACCTGTCAAACCCACGAGACCCGGAAACCGAGTCTCACATACGGAACCATAAAGTAAGTCGGGAATAAACGAGCTTAAAGGCAGACGTGCATCAAGTCCATCCAAAGGCCACAAAGGGCTTTGAAGCCGTTACAAGTTTCGCAATGCATTTACATAATGCGATGGTAATATTAAAATGGCACATACGCACTATCAAAAGAATATCTGCTTTCACAAAGGCATCCGGCAAACAAAGTATCAAGATGACATCAGATAATAATCTACTCGGCCTCCCGGGTAAGGTCCACACCTCCAACCTTGTCCTCCGGGTCTTGATCATGAGTTTGCTCATTAAAAGCATTCGCGGCATCATCATCCGGAATCTCAGCATCAGGACGAACAGGTGGACGAACGGTTGGCGTAGAAGTAGTTGGTGCTGATTCCAAATCGGCCCCCTTCTTCGCAGCTTTCTCCCTTCGCCTGGCCGAGCCAGCGTTCCATTTTTCCAGGATATCGAATGGCACGGGTGTGTCTTCCATCACAGCCTTGCCCTTAGCATCGTATGGGGACATAAACTTATTCAAATCCATACTGTCGGCAAGAGTAGTCGCCGAATGTCGTACCTCAGCTTGCACGGCCTTGAAGTCCTTACCCCCAAACTTTGTGCCATCCGCTTTGAACTCCGGAAACCCGGCTATCACTTTTGCCGGCTCAAATTTGGGAAAGTAAGCTTTAGCCAGCATAAAGGCCCGGGTCATGCCAATCCGGCACGATGAACGCTTCGAGAGCTCAATCCATGCAGGAACGGTGGAGCATGCATGGATTAGGGTCTCCATACCCGGATACGATTCAGTCGGCCACTGAATGGCGTCCAGGATCCACTTAGTGCTGGCACAGAACCTCCGGAGGACATTCCTCAAGTTCATTATCTTCTGGATATCATTTTCTTCCGAGGGAGCAAGATTGGAATCTGCAGGACACAACACAAAGATTACTTCAAAGTATTCCGGGTGTCACGTATCAAGAAACAAAAAACCAAGACACGAACCGGTAAGAAGCAAAATCTCACCAACAAGGACACGATAAGTGTCGGAAATTTGAGCTGATAGCTCCTTCAGCGTAGCTTGGACGGTGGTGTATCTCTCTTTGTATTTTGCGACATCCTTTTTCAAGGTTGCCACCTCAGCTTCAAGCGCCTCTCTTAGCTTAACCTCAGTGTCCAGGAGTTGATTGGTCTTGGCCAAAATCTCCCCGGACCGAGATGCGTGCGCCTAAAGATATGGAAAGTTAAAAACTAATCGGATATTGCAGTCAGCCGAGTATTGAAAGAAGTACCGAGTGTAACTTTGACAAATTAGACTCGGAACTTGGGGACTAGATGGATGTTATTAGATATCAAGTAACGATTACCTGGTGCTCCACTGCCAGACGCTCCAGCATACTGCTCTCTGAGGCCTTCATAGCAAGGAGAGCGCTCATCATCTGATCGAAAGTATCGTTGCCCAATTTGGAAGATCCGGGATCTTGGAGACTCGGAGAAGGAGATCTCGTCTTGGTGGGAGAAGGTATCCGGGTCGTCCGAGTATCGGAGTCTGGTGCTCCTCCTCCCGTGCCCAAGGCTGCAGCTTCATCCTCCTCGGGTGCGTGCGAGGCTATTGGATACTCGGCTTCTTGATCGGCCGGGTTTATTAGTGGCACTTGTTCTTCTCCGCCAGCTGCGGTAGTCATATCATCAAACGGGTTCTCCTTACCCGGGTCATCGGTTTCCATGTTTCTTGTTCGCTGATGGTGACTGTAGCTCTATGAGCAGTATAGATAAGCAGTTAGTATACGACTGGGGAAAGATTGTGGAAAGGCGATAGAGCATCAGGAGAAGAAACTTACCCGGGATTCACCACGTAATCCGAGGGGAGCTCACTGCTAGACCCAGACGAAGCTGAAAATGCCAAAGCAAGTAAGATGTGGAGCTACTCTACTAAGGGGTAAACTGGAAAAACTTTGATATTCGAGAAAGGATTAGGTGAGTACCAGCGCGTCGAGCCGGAGACGACGAAATACCCGGATTAAGAGCGGCATCACCCGGAAAATTCCGAGTCTTTCTGCGCTTGGTCATGGGCGATTCCTTCAGGTACGACCAGCGGGATAACTCCAGGTTTAGCTCGCGCATGTTATCAAATGAATATGGTTTAGAGGTGAGGAAACGGTATGGAACCTTGAAGACGACCCCTCGGGGTTTTCTATTCGTTCCGGCCTTGATCGTCGGCTCAGCTTCATCTTCGTCGCTTGCGGATTCTACCTTGCCTTCAGTTCCTTCTTCTTCGTCCTTGTCCTCTTGTTCTGAAAATTACCAAGGTTTACAGTCGGAAAATGAAGAAAGAGCAACAACTAGCTCAAAGAAACTAAGTGAAACTCGGAATGTACCTTCATCCGAGTTAAGGGCGTCTTCTTTCTCCTCTGGGCTTTCAGAGTTGGGGGGAGTTTCAATCTTCCAAAAGACATCATCGGCCTGAAATGAAAATATAAGAATGAGGGTTAACAGCTGTATCAAGTGGAAAGTGTGAAGGTAAAAATATGGAAGCCGGATCTTTACCTCAGGGGCCGGGTTCTCGCGCGTAAAGGGCTGTAACCCGGCTATATTCCGGATTACCTCCAACTTCTCTGTCAAGAAGCCCTTGATAGTCTTGTTGGTGTCCCCAGCTGCAAAGCTGTGGGTAGAGTATCGGAGCGCGTCCGTGGTGTGCCCCGAGTACTCGCACATTAACTTTTTGCGGATGGAATTGGGTTGGATCCGGAAATCAACCCAAGTTTTCACCAGGTTAAGCCCAATGAGACCTTGGGCCGAAAGAATAGCGATTCTATCCAACAAAGGTTGGATTGCCTCCCTGTCTGAGTCAGGGGCAAAAGCGTTGAAGGTCTCGGAGATATCGAGGAGGCCCTCCGAGTAACCCGGCAGTTTCTTTTCGCCGGGTGGGGAGGTGTCTCGGCAGTAAAAGTATGAGAGTTGCCAGTGTTTGACATGGGAATTGAGTGTGAGAGGTGGCATGGGAGAATTTTTGCGACGTTGGATGGAGACTCCGCCGCAAGCAAGAAGTGCTCCGTCACCGCTTTCGCGGCACGGCTTGCACTGGAAAAGCTCAATAAAAAGAGCCAAATTTGGCGGAGTGCACAAGTATGACTCGGACAGAACGATGAAATGGGTTATATTCAACATAGAGTTAGGCCCTATGTCGAATACCCGGAGGCCATAATGGCTCAGAACTTCTCTAAAGAAAGGGTGACCCGGAGGACGGAATCCCCGAGTCACGTGCTCTATAAAGCAGATTACCTCATTGTCGGCGGGAGTGGGCCGGGTCTCGTCGCCCGGCACCCTCCAGTGGATATCCTTCTGAGGGGGGAGAACCCCCAACTCGGCCAGCTCTTCTAGTTTGGCCTTTGTCACCATGGATCGTGCCCAGTTGGCGGATATGGACTGGGTGGTCTTGGCCTTGGTTGGCTGTTTCCCTTGTTTCTTGGGAGCCATGGGATCAACCTGTGAAGCACAAGACAAAGAGGTACAGGAAATGAGATTCGGGAATCATGAATTACCCGAGTATGTGCAAGCAGTATCGATGACATGAAAAATAAGAAATATCCGGGTATCGCTGGACGGTGCAAAAGATTACAAGTTATCCGGGTATCAAGTATCAGCATAGAAACTATTGGGTACTTACGTATTGAAAAGTGTTTGAGGAAGACGGGTGATTTCCCATGTATCTACTACAAGCAAGAGAGCCGGAAGAAGAGGGTTTTCCGGGTGTCAATGACAGGCGCGGAAAATTTTGGCGAAATGGATCTAGATTGAAAAAGTTGCGGACGATTCTACGGAGAAATTGATGATTAGTGATGATAGGAGAGTGGTATGTGACCATCAATCAAGCTATTGGAGGAATTAGCAAGCATTTAAGCAACCTAATCCGGCGCGACAAGAGAAGTGGCCCGCGAGTTGACCTAGATCTAATCTAGAGTAAATCGAAAAATTGCGGGGTTGGGTTATTGGATACAAGGAACTTACTGGAGGAGATTGGAGCAGCACGCGGCGACGGCAAATGGCGCAGTCTTGGTGCCCCCTTGCGATTCCCGGCGGGCAGGTTGAGGGCGCGGCGGCGGATCTTGGCGGCGGCGCGGGGCGAATAGTGGCGGAGCGTAGCCGGCGGCGGATTGGCTCCGGCGACGCGCGTGAGGTCTCCGTGATGGTGCTCTGCGAGCTCGAGCGCGGAAGTGAAGAGAAGAGGAAAAGGGGGGAAATGAGCCGTTGGGGTTAGGTTAACCCCTAAGTACCTATTTATAAGGGTGCGGGCGGATAAACCTAGTCCAACGGGCAAGAACCGGGAATTTCGGGATAACGGCTATTTATCCGGATTTTGTGAGATACGCTTTAAGTGCTGGACGAGATATCTGGACAGAGATAAGAAGTAGATCTTCTTCGCAACATCAGGGTCAATTATCGAGTAAAGTGAGCCGGGTCTTTGACATTTTTATCAGGGCGTTGATCCGAAAAAAGTAAAAGAAGGACCTAGAGAAAGCCGGGTTACTATATGGCCACCTTGGAGTTAGGCCTAGCTGTTTATCAAAGCACCTTAACCCGGCCTCTATGGGCTTGTACGTTTGATATTTTTGCAGGGAATAGCGAGCGCTTCAAGGAGGATCCTGTGAAGCCCAAGCTATTCTGGGGACTACTGATGGAGGGATGATAACCCGGTAGCCCAACGCCAAGGAGTAACTCGGCCCAAAGGACGCTGCACAAAGACCCGGCTAAGGATAAAGGAGCTTCTAGAAGGCCCAAGATCGTAGGCCTGGTAACCCGGATTGTGGGTTCCGGTAAGGAAGTTTAGGGTTTTGTAAGCAGTGTTCGGGTAGGATTCAGGGTACACCTTGGAGAACAGGCCAGGGATCCGGATGTTTTATAAGCCGGCCCCTAGGTTAAGTTCAAGCCCCAAGAGTTAGAACAAGGTTGCTAGGTATCGAGTATCCAGTATAACACGAGAGTTGAGATTAATAAATCGAGATCGGAGACTCGGCGACTTGCTTGCCGGCTACTAGATCGCATATCATCATGTTTTCCTCTGAGCTAAACCCTCTCCCAAACACCAGTGTCGTCTTGCCCCAAGATAAGTTACCCCCGGTAACGTCTGCCGTGATTATCCCACGACAGTGGCCGTGGTGGTTTTCCCGTGGGACGTGGCAGGGATTCGTCAGGCTAAGGCAGAGTGCCACCAAACGTTGAAGGGACGCATATAAGTTGGCGTTACAATGCCATTCCACAACAAAGACATCATGCATCAACAAAGTAAGATATGTTAATGGATACAATATCAGGTCCTGTCAAACCAACTGATAATATGCAAGACAAGAAAACATATGTGATTGCAAGGAAAAGGATAACATATGAGGAAAAGAAAGGGAATGATAATCGTTTGCTAATCTAGTGTTAGCTAAGGTCATGGTTACGGAAGAACTGGAGCATGAGAGACTTAATTCTAAGTCTAGTGGTTCTGCGCGATCGAAGAGATCATAGATGGACGGATCTAACTCCCCATCACTAGGATCGGCGGGCTCCCGAAAGGAGGCTGTTCGGGAGCAATGAAATTTTGTGGATCAAACTGTCGTGGCCTTCAAAAACTCGCTCCTGGAGAGGCCACATATTTTGTTCCTATCCGAGACACACCTTACGAGAGCAGGAGAGGCCACATATTTTGTTCCTATCCGAGACACATCTTACGAGAGCAAAATCAGAAAATCTAAGAAAACTACTACGTTTTGATCAAATGATACTTTCAGAGAGTGATGGTTGCAGTGGGGGCTTAATGCTCCTTTGGAGAAATGAACTGAATTTCACCTCATATAGAAAACATACTAACTACTTAGAAATTCAGATAGATGAAGGGACAAATGAGGCTTGGAGAATTACAGGTATTTATGGTGAACCCAGTGGCGGCAGAAAGCACATGACTTGGGACTATATCCTTACCTTGCATGGCATGATAATCTTGCCATAGGTGATTGTCGAGACATCGTGGTAGATTTCATAGACGGGGGTGCCATGAGACTACCGATAGAGACGTGGGGGGACGTGGTTGTGCGAAGGACAATGACACAGGGTTTTTACCCAGGTTCGGTACGGCGCAGTAATGCGACGTTCCTACTCCTGCAATCTCACTATTCAGGACTAAAGCCTGGAAATACAGAGTACAATGTGAGGTTCTGTTAGCTGCTCGTCAAGGATCAACCTCTCGGCGAGTTAGCCTTTAGCTTCTTGTCTACCTATCATATCTCCCGTCCGGCTTTATATAATAGCCGGGTTAGGGCATACAGAGTAGGAAACCTAGAAGACTACGGTAACTCTAAACTTGGAAAGTAAGGAATCCGCCTTCTACTCCAAGCCAGATCACGTGGGCCGTGATCCGGGTCCTTCTAGAATCCGTCTTCTGTGCGTCAGCTTACTGGGCCGCCCAATGGACCGTAATCCACTATCACTTGGGCCACCCGGGTAATCCGGCACTTTAGACTACCATCTGATATACCCCTATTCGGTATATATCCGACAGTAGCCCCCAAGAAGGATTAAGACTCCGAATCGCCGTCTTTCGCCAAATGCATCTTTTCCGAGAAATATCGGCCTGCAGTCTTGATTCTTCTTTTTCTCCTCAAAGGATGCTGTAACGCAAAACTCGGAATCCAGGAAATCCGTCTTTTCTTCCACGAATCTTCGCGGAGAAGTAACTTCCTACGTCAGCGCTTTAATCTTGCTGACGTAAGGGACGTTTGGGTTACAGGCGGGAAACCCAGAAACATATCTCTGACAGATTCTCACGGGAAACGAGGCGATAGCAATAATCACCCGCCGTTTCATTTCCCGGAATTTCCGGCGAGTGACACGCGTTGATCATACAACGGTCAAAAGAGTCGTTAGCACGTATCGTAACGGAAATCCGGCTATAAATAGCCGTCTTCGTTCTCCGTGGAAATCTTCCGCACTCACTTCGCAGCACCACTCCAGCGCCCAAGTTCTCGCAAAGCACTTCCCGAGCGCACGAACGCACCCAAGACCTCACCGGAGCGACTGAGCGCCGCCGCACGATGGCATCACCGTCATCTTCCCCAGCCCGCACCGTCGCAAAGGACATAAACGAGATAATCGCCACGATGGACCCGCAGCTGGATTCACCAGTGCGTGCCTCCGGCGACGAGCCGGCGAAGGCCACATGCGGTGCGGCAGGCGAGGAAATCCCTCTCGCCTCCATGGATCTTGCGGGGTCTTCTTCCGCGCCTCCCCCACCGTTCGCGCCCGAGACAGTGGAGGAGAAAATCGCGCTCGTCGGAGACGAGCTCGCGGCCGCGGAGGCCGCAGCGTCCGCCGCCACCGGAGCCGAAGAAGAGGCGGAAAATGCCGGCAACTGGAGTGCCAGCAGTATTCCGCCATCCCTCCTTCCGACAATGGAAAAGGAGGGGCTTGTGCTGAAGGGGAAATGGCGGCTCCCGGAGGACGAGACCGAGCCCATGCCGAATGACGGAGAATGCGTCCTCCTCTCCTCCCACATTCAGAGAGGTATGGGTCTTCCGTCGTCCGCCTTCTTCCTCCAAATCCTAGCCCACTACAACATCCAACCCCACAATCAGCCACCAAACTCCATCCTCTATTTAGCCGGATTTCAGGCCCTTTTCGAGGGATATCTAGGTATAGCACCTAGGTTAGATTTCTGGCTTCATTGTTTTGGGGTTAACCGGAACTCTTCGGAGGGCGCACTCCCAACTTGTGGGACCATTTCCTTTACCCTGCGTAGATTCAGGGAGGATTGGTTCCCCAAGATTAAAACATCGGAATCCATCAAATTTTGGACGGGTTCCTTCTTTTATCATCCCGATGTTCCCTTTCCTGGGAAAACCACCGGGGTTCCACCTTTCTCGAACATCGCCGCTGTTCCCCAAGAAAATTGGGGAACTGAAGCAGTTCAAACCCTGCCGCCGGATCTTCTTAGGATCAAGCGGCGCATCGCAAAGCTCGACGCTTCTGATCCGCCTCTAACCGGCATGGACACAGTCCTTTGCTGGTTAGAAAGGCGGATTCAGCCTTTGGCGAATCACGGCGCTCGCCTTCTCTGCGAATACTCGGGAGACGGCGATGCTATGCGGACAACCGACAAGGTTTGGTCGGCAAAGGATTTGCGGAAGCGTGCAAATCAATTGGTCGCATCCCGCGACCAATATGAAGAAAGCCGGCCAATGTACACGGCTGAGAATCCGGCTCCCAAGGTACAATTCTTCGCCTTTTGGGATTTGTCGTGGTGGTGTCACGGCAGATGCCATGGGATGGCTAAAGATGTGGGGACGATGGACGCTGGAGGTGTCCGGGGAGGGATCACGCGACGAGAAGCCGCGTGAGGTGAGATCCACACAACACAAACAACACGATGTACCCAGGTTCAGGGCCCTCGTGAGGAGGAAAAACCCCTACTCCTGCCTTTCTCTATGTATTACGGTGTCTCACCGAGTAGCCACAGTACAAATAGTAACTCTACCGAGTAGCCCCTTGCCCCTCTCCGAGTAGAGCTAGGTCAAGGGCTTAGGGTTTCTAGGGTTTCCAGTGAGCCACTGATAGCGTCTATGGGAGCATGCCTCGCGCAGGAGGCGGCGGGGCACCTTATATACACGGTGCCCAGCCGGATACGTCCAAATCTAGACAAGTGTCGACATAGTGTGCACACTGTCCTTTCTCCGAGTACCCGCTGACAGCTTTGGTCGTTGATCTTGTCTGCTTCTGTAAAGTCGTTGGGCAAAACTAGGGGACAGACTGGTATCACTGTACCTAGGCACAGAGTAGGCCCCCCTTATCCTGCCACCGACTGCTTCCATGCTGTCACTGTCAGGCAGGCCGTCCCCACGTGAACAGTAGTTCGAATGCTGCCAAGTACGGACCCAGGATACGCGGGATCCTGTGTCAGAACGGCTCCTTTGACTTCCTGCCCGAGTAGTTTCCCGCCAAAGGTTCCCGCCACTTGTACTCGGGCCAAACCTTCTACTCGACAGGGTAGAACTTGACTGATATCTCCTTCTGGTCATCTTGAGGTGAGACCGAGTAACAGTCGACCGGGTAGCGAGTACCCGGTAGTCGGCTACTCGACCAAACCTCTCTTCTGTAAGCGGCCTTTACCACCTGTCTTTACCCTACTCGGGGGTAACCCCCCGACAGCAGTCCCCGAAGCTGGTTGAGTCTTGCGAACTTGTTCACTAGGCTCTGCCAGCTTAAAACCAGCCTTTGCATCTCAGCCATCGAACCTCAAGATGCCGAGTAGGTCCTCCGAGTAGCTATCTGGAAAGTGCCTTGAGTTTCCTCTTTTCCGAGTAGCACTTGCTTTCTACTCTGTAACCGAGTAAAAAGACTTAGCGAAATTTCGCAAACTGAGCCTCTGCAGCGTAGAGCAACATCCAACCCTTCACGCAGGCACTGCCCACGTGTCAAGCATCCACGACCTCGTCGTTTGGTTGCCCAGGACACGACGCCACGCGTCCAGTTTTCACGCTGTGGGCCCACCGGCCGTCATGTCCCATCACGCGCAATTACTGGCCACGATCTGGTGGTGGGATCAAATGCGGCCGTTACGCGCGCAGCCCGCGCTTGTGTGCGTTTCTAGCCGGCCACAGGACCCACCACACGCCACAGTCGATCCCACTACCGCGGTGGTAACGGTAATCTCGCGAGGGAGATATAAATACCCCCGCGGTAACTTCCTTTTCTTCTTCCCTGCATTTTTCCCCTTCTGCCTCTTGTCCTTCTTCTCCACCGAGCCCTCCGCCGCCGCGCAAGCTTCCGCGCCGCCGCGGACTCACTCCACCGAGCAACTCCACTCGAAAATCATCCACTCCTCCCACTCGCAACGATGGCCAAGGCTAGCTGGGCGGGTTCCTCCGTCACCCAGGCCAATCTCGCCTGGCTCGTTTCCAGCAGAAGGGTTCCTCCCGGCGTGGAGTGCCGGGCACCCGACGATGAGGTTGTGCCAACTCCACGGGACGGCGAGCGGGTGGTCTTCATGTCGCACTTCGAGCGCGGCTTTGGACTGCCCGCCTCCGACTTTCTGCGCAAGTTCCTCGACCACTTCGGGCTGCAGATGCATCATCTGCCGCCCAACGCGGTCGTCTTCCTCGCCTACCATGCGGTGGTCTGCGAGGCTTTCCTCGGCATCAGGCCCACGACCGATACGTGGCTCAGGTATTTCAATCTCCGCCAACAGTCAGTCGGGAAGAAGGACGCCGCAGGCATCGGCCGCGCCACCGACACGGGCTGTGCCATGATGGTGCAGCGGACCGGGACGAATCATCCCCGCATCCAGGGGCTGGATTCCTGCCGAATGTGGCAGCAGTCGTTCTTCTACGTCAAGAACGTCCCCGCCACGGAAGGAGGTGTGGTTGATGATCGAATCAACCTGCCCGCTTGGAGGAATCGCGCTCCACTCGGGTCGAACTGGAAAGAGAAGCCCACCATCGACGAAATCGCCGTCGAGATAGAAGATAGACTCGGCGAGTTGAAGAAGCTGGGCCTCAAGAACGACGACCCGGTGGTGTGCTGGATCAAGCGCCGAGTGCTCCCTCTGCAGGAGCGCTGCCATCTCATGTGTTACATGGGAGGCCCACGCGACTGCACCAGGACCACCACCATCGAAATTGACGACGCCGATGTTGCCTATCATGCCA
Source organism: Alopecurus myosuroides (assembly GCA_028641055.1). Lineage (NCBI taxonomy): Eukaryota > Viridiplantae > Streptophyta > Magnoliopsida > Poales > Poaceae > Alopecurus > Alopecurus myosuroides. Next base: position 250,616,012 of record CM054057.1, on the reverse strand, counting down.
GGAACATGCTGAAGACAAGCCTTACCGAGAAGTGGCGGTATGGTTTCGTCCCATACAGCCGCACGCAACCGATTGCCCGGGTACGTTGTTCCTTCTCTGGTTTCGCCTCTGCTTCCCGAGTAGATGACTTCCCTTTCCGCCCCGACTAGCAATCACCTGGTGCACCGAGTAGAGTACCTAGTCGATTCGTGCTTAGGCTTAGTATGCTTTGTGTTTGCACGCCTGTCCGGGTAGAACACATAGAAAACTGCATAGGCTTAGTGTGCTTCGTGTTTGCACGCCTATCCGAGTAGAATACTTAGAAAACCGCATTGGCTTTGTGTGCTTTGTGTTTGCACGCCTATCCGAGTAGAGTTCCATCCTGATACTCGGTTGATTTATGATCCTTCTCTGTCTTTCAGACTCTTACTCGACAGTTGATTGAGAGTCGCGAAGTTTTCGAGGACAACTGGTTCGCCGATCGCGAGGAGGATGACATGCTGCCCTCTGATGACGCGGAACAGAGCAGCCCCGTTCCTGACAAGCGCGATGCTCTCCGCACTTGGTCGGATGAAGGCTCTCATGGTATTGTTATCTTTATCTCGTTTGTTTCTGAAAAACACCAACCCCTTGCATTGCTGTTTCTGATTCTTCCTTCTTTTCTTTTGAATTTCTCAGATGAGGCCGCTGCGGAGAAGGACGACGAGGATGAGGGCGAGAACGAGGGCGATGCGCCCCTTGTCGTCCAACCTCTGTCTACTGCCCCTCCCGAAACTCGCAAGCGAACCGGCAGCGAAGCGCAGGCACCTTCAGCCAAGAAAAGGAAGCCCGCCGAGAAGGAGGAGGCCGCCGAGAAGAAGAAGAAGGTTACTGTCAAGAAACCCCGACGACAGCTTAAATCCACCACAGCGTGAGTTCTCTTCTCGTTTGCCCTCCTTCTCGCGTAGTACTGTTTTCTCCCAAATCTTCTCCCAATCCCTGATCTCTTTCTTCTCTGCAGTCCTGCCATGGATGCGAACGCAGCCCTCGCATCCGACCAAGCCCAGAAGAAACCAGTACCTCTGGTCAACCTGGACGATGATGATGAGGACCGCGACGCCAATGCTGCTGCTGCCAATCCAGCACAAGGAGCAGCGTCAGAACCAGCAGCACAGGACACCGCCGTCCACGACGAGAGACCCCCTTCTCCTCCGGCTAGCCACGCCGAGGAGAACCAAGAACAAGAAATGCAAGACGCCGCCGCCCTTGAGCGGCCAGAAGTAGAACGGGAGCAGCCCACCACCGAGGCTGCTGCACAAGAGAACATTACTGCCGAGCAGCTGGTGACAGACGACACCGCCGCGGATGCTACCATAGCAGATGTCTACCCACTGCCAGGCGATGGATCTGCGGCGCCACCAACTGCGCAAGGCCCTACGCCACCAACTGCGCAAGGCCCTACACCACCAACTTCCTCCTCGTCTCCTCAGAGCAAGGACACATCCAGCCCTCCTGGGCGAGCAGCCAAGCAACAGGCCCTTGATGCTTTGAGGGATTACTGTTCCAAGAAAGGCCTTTCTGAGAAGGAGACTGCCGACAAGGTGGCTGCTGAGAAGGCCAAGGCCGAGGAAGAAGCCGCCGAGAAGGTCAAGGCTGAGAAGGAGGCTGCTGAGAGAGCCAAGGCCGAGCAGAAGAAAGCCAGGGCTGAGCAGAAGAAGGCCGAGAAGCAAGCTGCCGAGGAAGCAGTTGCCGAGAAGGCAAAGGCCAAGACTGACGGGAAGAAACCCGAGGATGTCGAGAAGCAGGAAATCGAGAAGGAGCAAACGAAGAAGAGGGCCAGAGACCAAGGCGCATCCGCAGGCGGAGCACTCGTAATCCGCGACTCCGGCCCAATTCCTGCTGCGCTCTCTGTGGACGCTCGCGCTGCTGGCCAGCCTTGCTACCCGGAGTACATGATCGAGGTTAGCCAACAGCACGCCATCGGCTTCCCTCCCCAAGATAAAGCCTTAGCTATTCAGAAGGGAAGGAAAGTTGTAGCCAGGAATACTCCTCCCTTCGATCCAGCTCAAAACAAACCCGTCAATATTGCTTCTCGGGGAGCCCAAGACAAGCCAATAACCTCCAAGGGTCTTGAGCAGGTACTGGACACTGTTGGCCACATCAGCGCCAAGTGGGACAGCAGGGTTCTCGGAGAGGAGAAGTGGCACGGCTTGACCCTTGGCTCCGTCGACCACTACCGCGTGGAGTGGAACAAGATCGACCTGGGACACCAGCCCATGTCCGTCTCCACTGCTACCGCAACCCTCGCAGCCAAGATGTTCTTGCACCGCAAGAACGCCGAAGATATCGAACAGAGCTACGCAGTAAGTCTTTTTGCCTTTTCCGAGTTGAATTTTCTTCTCTTCTACTCGCCTTTCTTCTTTCTTACCATCACCCCCAGTCCCCGAGATTTGGGTCGAGTAGATGGATACTCTCCGAGTAGCCTCCTACTCGGGCCGAATCTTCTCTGCTTTGCCTAACTCATTTTCTTCTCGGTTTTCAGGATAGCGTTCTTAAGCGGACCAACTTATACCGCATCCTTCTCTGGAACCACTCCATTGCCAGGAGGCGTATCACCGTACTGGAGAAGGAGAAGGCAATGGCCGAGGCTGCGAGCAAAGATGCTACCACCAGTACCCAACAGCTGGCTGAAGTGCAAGGTACGCCTTTAGCTCCGCGGTTTCTGCGTTTTATGTGTACGCCCGCTTTTGCTTTCTTATGCGCTAACCCTTCCTTCTCTGCAGAGAAACTAAAGGCCCTGGCCGAGGAGCATGAGAAATGCCGCACTTTCGTGGCGAACGCCGAGGCCACCATAAAGAAACTTGAAGGTGAGTTTGCTGTTTACTCGGTGTGACCTTGATTTTGTTTCTTCTCTGCCCATTTACTGACCTCATCTTATCTTTTCGCAGAAGATCACAAGTCATTTGCTGAGGCGCACCAAGACTGCGTCAAGCCAGTGGAGGTGGAGAAGCAGCTATCCGACCAGGCCATTTCTCTGGTGAAGGACCACACCACCGAGATGGAGAAGCTGCAGGTCCAGCTTCAGAATGCACTCCAAGATGCCGTGAAGATTGGCGCCGAGAGGGACAAGGCAATCGCCGAGAAGGCCAAGGCCGAGACCACTTTCAAGGCCAAGGAGAGGGCCCTCGAGGCTGAATGCGAGACTCTGAAGAAGACCAATGCTGATCTTTTCGCTCAGATGGACACCCTGCGCCAGGTCCAATCAAAGCACATTGGCAACGAGGAGTCCTGGAGAACCAAGCTGCAGCAGCTGCGCCGCCAACTGATCGGTAAGTTTTCTCTTCATTGCACCTTCTCTTCTCGGTTTTATTCCTTCTCGGCTTCCTTTTTTCTTTCTCGGTTTTTGATCTTGCCACTTGCTATTTCAGATATCTGGCCTCGTCTTGAATCTACTTCTGCGCCCACGATAGCCAAGGCCCGAGCAGTTCGCCTTTCGCTGGGTGAGCCGATTGACACTAGGGCTGATATCGAGGACAGCTTGCTGGTGCTCAAAGGTTACTTCGAACAGCTGGCCGGCTGCGGGTGTTTTGATGCATGCGGGCTTTGAGCTCCACCGGCTGTTCTGGCCTCATGATCCTGAGCCAAAAAGCATGCGGGAGCTCGCCCTCAAGCTGGAGAACGTGAAGGCCGAGTTGAAAAAGTGGCGAGCCTCCGGAGCCCGTGCTGGTGCGGACGTGATGCTTCTCTGCATCGCGTCCTGGTATGAAAACCTGGATATGCAGCTCATCCGCGGGAAGCGCAATGATTCCAAGTGGGAGACAGATGCCGACAGCGTGGCCTTGCGCAAGCAGATTGCGTATGATGTCGCAGAATGCGCCGAGACGGAGGTCTACATCGATGGGTCCCCGAACCCGACACCGAGTACGAGGACGAAGAAGATGATGACGAAGCGGAAGAACTTGGTGACTTCTTCGAACTCCCAAGGGCAAGAAGGCCGGGAAGGGAAAAAGCCAGCTCGTCGAGAGAGTAGCGACGAAGACGAAGGGGCGCACATCGACTCCGAGCCACTCGACTTCGGCACTTCCTCAGGTGCTGCTCTCGACGACACGGTGCCTCCTCCTGGCCACGCTTCAGGCTCCTCCTCGGCTCCAGGGCCCGTCTCGGTGGCCACGGCCACTTCCGAGCAGGCGGCCACCCAGGAGGATGCCGAGATGGAGGAATCCGCCGCCGTGCAGACGGAAACGGATGCCACTCAAGCCGGCACCGAAGGAACAGCTACCGCGAGCGCCACTGAAGAAACTGCTGCCAAGACCGCCGCCGAGGAAACATCAGCCAAGGCCAGCGCCGAGAACAACGCCTCCTCATCTTGAAGCAACCTGCACTTTCTATCAACTTGAACACTTATCAGATCCCCGGGATGCCGGGAGCAGATGTAACAAACTATCTTTATCTTGCTTGCTACTCAGTTTTTATGCCCACTTGGTTTATGTTGACAATAATCAATTTGAACGACACTGGCTTAACGCCGAGTTGTGTTTCCATGCGAGTCCCCGAGTAGCATTTCTTATTCACCCTGTCTTTTCATCTCTGCTCTACCTGCGACTTGTCGCTTGTTTGGTATTCGAGTCACAAGAATCAAAGAACAAGGCTGCAAATACTTAGCCGCTAGAAACAATCATGATAACGCAGCCCACCACTTAGCCGAGAAGACGAAAACAAAGAACAAAAAGTAACCGATAATCTACTCGGTTCCTGCACTCTTTCTCCCTTAGTGATTTTCGTGTGCTCATTGACCTTTTGCTTGTTCTCTTGCTTGCCATGAAGCCGGGTTTCGGACAGCAGCAAAGTCGAAGAGTTGGCATATAGGTTTAAACACAGTACTCAATGCACTTTTGAGTTCTGAAGTGGAGCAACCGAATAGACAAAGGAACAAGCCGAGTAAGAAAAACACTTAGAGCAATTTTGGACGAGGGCAGTCCCCGAGAACAATTTCAGATTGCAGAGTAGAATTTCAACTCGGATGAGAGGGTACATACACATCTTTGCTTATGAATGAAAACGACGAAGTAGAGCTACATTCCAGGGACGCTTGGTTTCCTCTCCAGCTTTATCTGCCCTGTTCGCCTGCGATGGGCGCACATCTACAAGATAGTACGCATCATTGTGCAGCGCTTTGCTGACAATGAAAGGCCCTTCCCATGGAGGAGACAACTTGTGCATCCTGGCTGTGCGCTGCACAAGCCTAAGGACCATGTCTCCTTCTCGGAAAACCCTTGGGTTCACCTTTCGGCTATGATAGCGCCGCAGGTTTTGCTGGTAGATAGCCGAACGTGACAGAGTCAGCTCTCTTGCTTCTTCAAGCAGGTCAACGTCGTCTTCTCGGGCTTCTCTCGCCTCCACCTCAGTGTAGAGGGCTACTCGGGGGGAGTCATGCTCTAAGTCTATTGGCAACACGGCCTCAGCCCCGTATACCAAGAAGAATGGCGTGTAGCCGGTTGACCGGTTAGGGGTAGTCCTTAGACTCCACAACACCGCTGGCAACTCTTCTAGCCAACACCCAGGTGTTTTCAGCAATGGCTCGATAAGCCTTGGCTTGATGCCTGCCAGTACCATCCCATTTGCTCTCTCAACTTGCCCATTGGAGGCAGGGTGCGCGACTGACGCAACGTCTAGTCGGATATGCTTATCTCTGCAGAATCGCACCATTGCCCCCTCTGCAAAGTTGGTGCCGTTGTCGGTGATGATACTGTGCGGGTAGCCATATCTCATGATCACATCCTTCACGAACTTCACAGCTGTGACTCCATCGCACTTCCGAATAGGCTTCACCTCGATCCACTTGGTGAACTTGTCCACCATGACCAAGATATGAGTCATGTTGCCTTTAGCCGGCTTGAAAGGACCAACCATATCCAAGCACCAAACAGCAAACGGCCATGTGATAGGAATTGTTTTTAACTCGGAAGCTGGCATGTGAATCTTACTTGCGAACATCTGGCAGCCAGTGCACTTCCTCACAATATCTTCTGCTTGCTGCAATGCAGTGAGCCAGTAGAAGCCATGCCGAAAAGCTTTCTTGACTAAAGCCCGAGAAGAGGCGTGATGCCCACATTCCCCTTGATGTATCTCCACCAGGATTTCTTCTCCTTCTTCTGGGCTCACACAACGTTGCAGCACACCAGTGGCACTTCTCTTGTGCAGCACATCTCGGATTATGGTGTAGCCCTTGGACCTTCTCTGAATCTGCCTCGCAGTCACCTCATCTTCAGGTAAAGTGCCGTCCCTTAGAAAGGATAATATTGGCATTGCCCAACTCGGTGTCTCCCGCACGGGAAACACTGGTTCGTCCATTTCCATTGGGACAGGCTCTGTTGGTTGCACAGGAGGAGTAGGAGCGCTTCTCTGCAGCCCAGACCGATTGGCGAGAACTTCTTCAATGAATGCAACAGCTTCTGGGTTGAGGGCGGCAGTCCCCGAGTAAGGAGTGGCAGTCCCCGAGTAAGGAATGGCAGTCCCCGGGTAGGGAGTGGCAGTCCCCGAGTAAGGAGTGGCAGTCCCCGAGTAGGGAATGGCAGTCCCCGAGTAGAGGACGGCAGTCCCCGGGTTCCCTGCAGCACTCTCCCAGTCAATCTCCATTGGGTCAGATTCTTCAGTTGGCAGAGAAGGGACAAAGATGGATTCCGAGTTGGGGGAAGGCTTGATGGATGGCTTCCTTAAATGCTCCAAGGCAATCCCTGCCGGGATGGACTGCCGAGAAGATCCCAACTTGGATAGCTCGTCTGCTGCTTCGTTCTCTGCTCGGTGAATATGCTGGAACTCACAGCCTTCGAAAAACCCAGTCATTGACTGCACCAGGAAGCGATACGATGCCATGTTGGCATCCAAAGCATCCCAGGTACCTGAGACTTGCTGCACCACCAGATCTGAATCGCCATAGCATATAATGCGCTGCACACCAACCTCCTTTGCTACTCGCAAACCGTGCACCACTGCCTCGTACTCGGCTACATTGTTGGATGCCTTGAAATGAATCTGCAACACATACTTGAGTTGATCCCGCTTGGGTGATGTAAGCACCACGCCAGCACCAAGGCCTTCTTTCACCTTTGAGCCATCAAAGTGCATCTTCCAATAGTTGGAAACTGGAGCGGGGGGTTCATACTGCATCTCGGCCCAGTCCACAAGAAACTCCGCCAGTACCTGAGACTTGATTGCTTCTCTTCTCGTATACGCGGGAGCGTATGCGGCTAGCTCAATCGCCCACTTGGCTACTCTGCCACTCGCCTCCTTGTTACCCATGATGTCCGAGATGGGAGCTGAGCTCACAACAGTGATGGGATGCTCCTGGAAGTAATGTTTCAGCTTCCTGGCGCCCAGGTACACACCATATGTCATCTTCTGGTAGTGAGGATAGTTTTGCTTGGAACTGGACAGCACTTCACTGAGATAATAGACTGGGCGCTGCACACTCTTGCCTTCTTCTTCTCGCTCCACCACTATCACCACGCTGACTACTCGGTTAGTCGCAGCAATGTACAACAGCATAGGCTCCTTGGGTAGCGGACTAGCCAAGACGGGAGCGCTAGCCAGCATTGCTTTCAGCTCATTGAATGCCACATCCGCCTGTGGAGTCCAGACAAACTTGTCGCTCTTCTTCATCAGCTGGTACAGAGGCAGAGCTTTCTCGCCCATTCGGCCCAGAAAACGGCTCAGAGATGCCAGACAACCCGTGAACTTTTGCACATCCTTCAATGATCTCGGCAAAGACATGCTCTCAATGGCTTTTATCTTAGACGGATTGGCTTCAATGCCCCGACTAGAAACGAGAAAGCCGAGTAGCTTTCCAGCTGGTACACCAAAGGTGCACTTACTCGGATTCAGTTTCATTTTGTACCTGCGTAGGTTAGCAAAGGTTTCCTCCAGGTCGGCAAGCAGAGTATGTGTTTTATTCGTTTTGATGACAATGTCATCTACGTACACCTGCACATTCTTGCCGAGCTGGTCGTGCAAGCATTTCTGCATGCATCTCTGATAGGTTGCTCCCGCATTCCTCAGGCCAAAACACATGACACGATAGCAATAAGCCCCGTACGGGGTAATGAAAGCAGTCTTTATTTGATCAGCAGGGTTGAGTGCAATCTGGTGGAAACCAGAGTAGGCATCTATGAAAGACAACAGTTCATAGCCGGCGGTGGAATCGATCACCTGATCGATGCGAGGTAGCGGGAAAGGATCCTTGGGGCATGCCTTGTTCAAGTCGGTGTAGTCGACGCACATGCGCCATGCAGTGGCGGCCTTGGGATCTTCCTTTTTCTTCTCGACCATGACCGGGTTGGCTAACCAGTCCGGGTGCAGCACCTCCATGATGAAGTTACTGATCAGCAGCTTGGTGATTTGATCACCGATGGCCTTCCTTCTCTCATCCCCGAAACGGCGCAAGGCCTGCTTCACGGGCTTGGCGTCAGGACGCACATGCAAAGAGTGCTCAACCAACTCCCTCGGGACTCCTGGTAGATCTTCATTGGTCCAGGCGAAAACATCCCGATTCTCACGGAGGAAGTGGATGAGCGCGCTTTCCTATTTCTCGGCCAGCCCGGCACCAATGATGGCCACGCGCTCCGGGAACTCGGGGTCGACCTGGACTGTCTTGGTCTCCTTGGCAGCTTGGAAAGCAGTACCGTGCTGAGTACTCGGCACACCTTGTGCGCCAGCTTGTGCGGACTGAGCCATGGCCACCACCTCGTACATCTTCTTCTTCTCGGCAGCAATCACCATTGACTCCGCCAGCTGGGAGCTAGCAGAGGCACACTCCATGGATTTCTTGTAATCTCCCGAGATGGTGATGATGCCATTGGGACCGGGGATCTTCATCTTCAGATACGCCACATGTGTCGAGGCCATGAACTTGCTCAGAGCAGGCCTGCCGAGTAGAGCATGATAGGGGCTCTGATGATCCACCACCTCAAACTGCAGGCGCTCTGTGCGGCAGTTCTCCCGAGTACCGAATAGTACATCAATCCACACTCGGCCAATCGGGTTGCAGGAGATCCCGGGCACAATGCCATGGAAAGTGGTCTTGCTGGGCAGCATCATGTTCTCGGCCAGGCCAAGCTTCTCGAGTGTGTCCTTGTACACAATGTTGATGCTGCTGCCGTTGTCGATCAGCACTTTGCTGAACCTCACATTCTTCTCGGGGCCCAGGAAGGTAGGATCCAGCACCAAAGCATAGGTACCCGGATTGGGCATCACCTTGGGGTGATCTGCCCGAGTCCACCTGATCTCCTGGTCGCACCAGTACATGTAGTGAGGGACAGCCGGAATCACTGCATTGACCTCCACGGCCCGCCTGTGCTGTGACTGCTTGTCGACTGCCTCAGAAGTGAAGATCATATAGCTCTCATGGTGCTCTTGGTACTGGTTAGGGCCATTGCCCCCGTTGTTGCCATTGTTGCCATTGTTGTTGCCCTGATAGTTGTTGTTGCCTCTGTTGTTGTTGTTGCGGTTGTAGTTGTTGTTGTTGTTGCGGTATCTCTCGTTGTTGAAGTTCTGGTTGGCTCCTAAAGCCACCTGGTTGACATTCTCTCTTCTCGGATAGACTGGCGGCCGAGTCGCGGGAGCGCGAGTAGGCTGAACAGTGGCATTCGCGGCTGGCAGAGGAGGTGGAGGAGGCAAGCCATCACTCTTGATCACATCCCACCACTCGCATTGCCGAGTAGTGTGGTTGGCAGGCCTTGAGGGGTGGTGAGTGTGGAAGCTACACGGACCATCCTTCATGTCATCGAAGACAAACTTCTTCGGCTGCTCGGAGCTCCCGCTACCCGGCTGAGCAGTGCGGAACGGTTTCTTGTTGCCTTGGCCCTGGTTCTGGTTCTGCCCGTAGGCTCCAGCAGGTTTCTGCCTTTGGCCACCACCGCCTCCGACATTCACTGCATTCACCTCTTCGGGATCATACCGAGTATCTACTCGGCGCTTGTTGCGGAACTCGTTTCGCTTGCTGCTGTTGAAGTTCCTTCTCGGCTCAGAGGAGTCCATCAATGGCTGAGTGGGATCGCCGAGTGCGTACTGATCCGCAATCTTGATGGTCTCGGCCAAGGTGTTCGGCATCTCCCTCTGCAATCTCTGCCAAAGCATGCTGCCATGTCGGCAACCCTGCGCAAACCAAGTGATGGCCTGCGCCTCATTCACACCTTCACAGGTGTTCCTCAAGGTGCTCCACCGAGTAAGGTACTCGCGGTCCGTCTCGTCTTCTCGCTGCCGGCAAGCCGACAACTGCTGTGGCCTATTCGGCCTCTTGTATGTACTCGTGAAGTTGCTGATGAAGGCATCCGAGAAGTCCAGCCAGCAGTTAATGCTGTTCTTGGGCAAGTTGTTGAGCCAAGTGCGAGCTGGACCCTCTAGCATCTGCGGCACATAGCGTACCGCCCATCTCCTGTTGCCATTCGCGATATGGACCGCGGTGACGTAGTCGTTGAGCCAATCTTCAGGCTTGGTGCTACCATTGTAGCTCTTGGTGCCTCTTGCGAGCTGAAAGCCCTTTACGGACGGCTCGTTCATGATGCGCGGGCCAAAGCACTCGGGGCCAGGAGGACCCGTGCTCTCAAGCCGCGCCGACAAGCTGATACGGTCCAATTGGTGCCTTGCATCTCCAGGTGCCAACACACGCTCACCAACACGGTCATGGATGTCATAACCAGCCATCTCCATAGCCGAGTAGCCATCATCATACCTATCCACCTGCATGGCTGCAGGCTGCTCCACCGGGTTGGCGACTGGTGCCACTGGGCGCGGCTGCTGCCTCTGCCGAGTAGGCGGAGCTGCGGGTTGCCGAGAGGTACCCGGACGCGCGACTTCTCTAACACGGCTCTGAGCTTGATGGGCTTGAGAGCCTGCTCTTGCAGCGTTGTGTTCCTGCCCGGGCTGCTGCGGCACAGCAGTCTGTTTCGCGGCAGCAGCCGGGTCGTACACCTGCATTTGCCTGTCTCTACCCGAACGCCCGCTGCGGCTCTTCTCGCGGCTCGGATGCGGTGACGAGGCCTGATCGTTAGATCTAGCCGCGTGCGAGTGAACTACCTGCGAAGCTCCAGCTCCCGGGTTGGCCTTGCGGAACTCCTCGTTCTGCCTGGCGGCCTCCAGCACCAGCTCATTGAGCCTCTCCTGCTGCCTGAGACGCGCCTCTCCATCTAGGCGCGGCAACTCGGCGGCCACAGCCTGCGCAGCTCGCAGCGTCTTGGCGGGTGTGCTGTATCTTGGCCTTGTGAAGGTGTTCGCGGTGGCCGACTGCGCGGGCTCCTCCGCAACAGTCGCCATCTCGGCGCCCAAGTTGCGCCGCGTAGCACCTACTCTGCTAGGCCTCCTGGCGACCGGCGTGAAGCCGTGAGCCTTGTTGTACTCGAGCTGGTCTAGACTCAGCTCCAACCTGATCTTCTCCAACTCCGCCTGCTCGGCGAGCAGCTCCTGGCGTTGCCGCTCGAGCTGCTCCCTTGCGGCTAGGAGCTCGACGTCGGTGGGCGTGGGCATGCCGGTTCGCGCAGCTGACGCGGGGATGACCGTAGACGTGGAAGGTGGCAGGTTGCTCTCCTTCTCGTAGGGCCGGTGGGTCCTGCCACCCGCGGGCGGGTCGTCAACCTCCTCGACGACGGCCGCAGCGCCAGTAGCAGCTGCGCCAGTATTCGCCGCCAAGCCCGTCACCATTACCTCAGCGCAGCATGCAGAGCTGCGCGCAGGCCTTCCGCGAGCAGCAACCACCGCGGGAGGATCCTCCGCGTCTTGCACCAGCTCGGGGTAGGCGCTGTTGGCGACGGTGGCGACGTAGACGAGGTGAGAGCCGAAGGAGATCACCGAGCCGCCCTCCGGCATGGCCATGCCGCCGAAACAGCCGGCGTTGTCGGTGACGAAGTCGAAGGAGCCGAATCTGTGGACAAGGCCACAAACTACGCGCTCCGCTGATGAAGATCCCGTCCGAACGGTAACTCCAGCCAGCGCCGCTGCCTGCCCCACGGTGGGCGCCAACTGTCGTGGTGGTGTCACGGCAGATGCCATGGGATGGCTAAAGATGTGGGGACGATGGACGCTGGAGGTGTCCGGGGAGGGATCACGCGACGAGAAGCCGCGTGAGGTGAGATCCACACAACACAAACAACACGATGTACCCAGGTTCAGGGCCCTCGTGAGGAGGAAAAACCCCTACTCCTGCCTTTCTCTATGTATTACGGTGTCTCACCGAGTAGCCACAGTACAAATAGTAACTCTACCGAGTAGCCCCTTGCCCCTCTCCGAGTAGAGCTAGGTCAAGGGCTTAGGGTTTCTAGGGTTTCCAGTGAGCCACTGATAGCGTCTATGGGAGCATGCCTCGCGCAGGAGGCGGCGGGGCACCTTATATACACGGTGCCCAGCCGGATACGTCCAAATCTAGACAAGTGTCGACATAGTGTGCACACTGTCCTTTCTCCGAGTACCCGCTGACAGCTTTGGTCGTTGATCTTGTCTGCTTCTGTAAAGTCGTTGGGCAAAACTAGGGGACAGACTGGTATCACTGTACCTAGGCACAGAGTAGGCCCCCCTTATCCTGCCACCGACTGCTTCCATGCTGTCACTGTCAGGCAGGCCGTCCCCACGTGAACAGTAGTTCGAATGCTGCCAAGTACGGACCCAGGATACGCGGGATCCTGTGTCAGAACGGCTCCTTTGACTTCCTGCCCGAGTAGTTTCCCGCCAAAGGTTCCCGCCACTTGTACTCGGGCCAAACCTTCTACTCGACAGGGTAGAACTTGACTGATATCTCCTTCTGGTCATCTTGAGGTGAGACCGAGTAACAGTCGACCGGGTAGCGAGTACCCGGTAGTCGGCTACTCGACCAAACCTCTCTTCTGTAAGCGGCCTTTACCACCTGTCTTTACCCTACTCGGGGGTAACCCCCCGACAGGATTTAATCCTTTTCGTTTACTCGGCTTTTGTGTTTTTACCTCAACTTTTTCCTTCTTAACAGATTGCCGAACTTCCTGAGTCGGAACTTGCTTCCGATGCCGAGCTGGAGGCATTGCGTGCCACCTTTGCCGGTGGGCGTAAGAGCAAGAAGATTTCCGCTTCCCAGGAAGTCATTGATCTTGGCGGGGTCCCCGTCGTCACCTCCAGGTTTGAACATCCGGGTTGTTCTACTTTGTCGGGATTTTCTCCCTTTACCTCGGAGTTTAACTTTCCAGCTTTTTCTCCTTTTTAGCCTGCCTCCCTCTACTCTGAAGCCGAAAAAGCTGAAGAGGCACAATGCTGTGGCCAGCAGAGGCCCACACCCTTCTCCTGCCACCGCTCCAGATACACCAATCGCAGCAACAGAAGAGCATGCTGCAACCCCCAACACCGAGTCCCTGCAGACCAGCCAGCCCGTTGTGCCGGAAACGGACACGAGGGAAAGGGCGGTCCCTGAGGTGGGAGGTCCTTCTCGGATAACCGAAGAGGAGATTACCACCTTCGACAAGGATTTCAAGAATATCAGCGATGGCCTTAGCGTGGCCGGGACTCTTTTTGCTGAGTACGCAAAAGAGTTCACCAAAAACTTGGCAGGTTTACAGCGGATAAGCCAGGTATCATCTCTAGCCCCCAAGCAATAAGTCAAAATGTCTAATTTTTACTTAGTGCTTTCATAATCATGCTTGGTTATAACTTAAACATGATGTTTTACTTCCGTGTTTCAGCAAACCGCTGAAACCATAAACCTGGAAGTTTTCAGCAAGCTTACCGTCAAGAATAAGGAGGTTAGAAACCTTCTATCTATTCTTGACGTTAAGGAAGCAGAGCTGGCATCTTCTCAGCTACAGCTGGCAGAAACAACAGGTATGTTTTAATTATCTGAAGTTTCTTTGTCCAGAGTTTTTTCTAAGTATTTTCCCAAGTTTCCTTAACTCAGAATTTTGTTCCTTGCTTTCCAGCTGCTTTGGCGAAAGCCAACAAATTGCTGAAGATGCCGGCAATGCCGAGAATCTCCGCCGGGAGAACTTGGACCTTCATAAGGAGCTTATGAAGGTTCGGAAGGATCTGGAGGCCAGCAATCTGGCTCTTGGGATTGCTCAATCCAAGGCCTCCCAACAGGCGGACAAGGACAAGGCCACTATCCGAGATTTGGAAAACGCCTTGAACCTGCGCCTGGAGGAAGGCTCCGAGATGGACAAGATCCTCGGTAAGTTATCAACTTTTATCGGATTTTTCTGGTCTTAACTTATCTCTCTGCATTTTCACTAACCGTTCGGTTATTTGTCTGAAAAAACAGGAGATGACCCAGATCTTACTCGGATTCAAAAAATCCGAGCTTTTGGGAAGGTATTCACTGCGATCAGAGCTGCAGGCATGCAGCTGATCAACAAGTACCTTCCCGCAAGGACTGGGGAATTCTCGGAAGTTGAAAAACTTCCGGAAGCTATCCTGGAGGTGGCGGAATCCAAGGAGTCCACCTTGCGTTCCGCAGCACGGGGTGGTGCACGCATGGCCTTAGGCCTTATGCGTATGCATTATCCCAGTGCCAAGTCTTGGCGCGTGGCGTCCGGTATCCCCCTTGGATATTCGGAGACCCAGCGGACCACCATCTTTGATGAAATCAAGGGTCACGCCACCAAGATCGCCTCTATGGTGAACATCTCCATCACCTATCCAGAAGAGGAGATTCCAGAAGCCCTTGAGAACGACATCAGTGAAGAAGACTCGGATGCCTGAAGGATTCTTCTTAACCTGGATGGTGGAAATAGGAAATAGGAGCATTACTGCACCTTACAATGTAATTTATATTGTAATGCTTCTATTCTTTTGAATAAACAAGTACTCCGCCTTTTGCAGTTTAACTTTTATGAAATCCTTTGCAAGTTTTCCGGGTTTTTTTATTCCTTTATCTTCCAAGTTCTCTGGTTTATGTTCTTTAACTGTCCTTAGTGTTTGAAATGGCTCAGTAGTACTTTAATCTTCACGCCAAGTTACTGGGTAAAATCGATCAGTTTAAACTTGGAAACATGGATCATACTAAAGGCATTTTTACTTACTAGCTCCAGTGACCCGGCACATAAACAATCAGATAATGCTTAGAGAAAAGTAAGGAACTTTTTGAATGAAGCTCGGGCACGCAGGCACAATCCGAGTTTCCTTTAACCTTTAGTAGGCTGAAAATCATTCAGTTTTTAAACTCCGAGCACGCAGGCACAATTCGGGTTAACATTGAGTATTTTGTAAGATCATTGCGAAATAGATAAGACGGAATCATGCTTTGTACTATAATAAACTTGTAAAAACATGGATGTAAGAATTCCGACAACTTCATTTCATGATCTCAAAGATGTTTACATAGAAATTGAACTAAGTATAGAAGGGACGTAACTGCTGGATACTCCAGGGCCTCTTTGTCTCTCCTAGTTCATCATATATCTTTCTCTTTCTTTTGCGATTCGGCTTCTCAGGATCATCTTCCGTATCGTGAATATCTACAAGATAATATGATCCATTCTTCATGGCTTTACTGATGACAAATGGTCCCTCCCATACTGGGGCCAGTTTGTGCTTTCTTTGCTGCACCAATCTTAGCACTAGGTCACCTTCTTTAAAAGAACGATGCCTGATTTTCCGACTATGATAACGTCGTAAACCTTGCTGGTAGATGGCGGATCTTTGAAGCACAAGTTCTCGTTCCTCTTCTAAGAGATCGACGACATCCTGTCGTGCGTTTTCGGCATCTGATTCATCGAAATCTTGCACTCTTGGGCTATCATGGATCATGTCCGTTGGGAGAATTGCTTCCGCCCCATAAACTAGGAAAAACGGGGTTTGCCCAGTTGACCTGTTTGGTGTCGTTCAAATACTCCAAAGCACGGAAGGTAGCTCTTCTACCCATGCCCCGACTGCTCTATGAAGAGGAGATTCGAGTCTTGGGCGAATTCCTTGTAAGATTTAGCTATTCATTCTTTCAACCTGACCATTGGATTGCGGGTGTGCCACAGATGCGAGATCTAGGCGAATTCCCGTTTGTCGGCAATATTTTGCCAACTCTCCAATAGAGAAATTTGTCCCGTTGTCGGTTATTATGCTGTGTGGAACGCCGTATCTCATGACTATGTCAATGATGAAATTTCTGGCAGTTACACGGTCAAGTTTTTTCATGGGTTTGGCCTCCACCCACTTGGTATATTTATCCACTGCAACGAGTAGATGCGTAAGTCCGCCTCTGGCAGTTTTGAATGGCCCCATCATATCTAGCCCACAGACCGCGAACGGCCATGTAATGGGGATAGTTTTGAGTGCTTGGGCTGGCATATTTGTCTGCTAGGCGTAATATTGACACCCTGCACATGTGTTTACTATGTGCTCAGCGTCTGTCTTGGCTGTTAGCCAGAAAAACCCGGCACGGAATGCTTTTTTGACTATGTTTTTTGATTGAGCATGATGTACGCAATCTCCGGCATGGATTTCTTGCAGGATTTCTCGTCCTTCTTCTGGTGAAATACATCGCAGAAAAATTCTGGAAGTACTGCGTTTATACAGGCAATTGTTAATTACCGTGTATCCTTTGCATCGACGCTGAATTTGCCTTTCCAAGACTTCGTCTGTTCCATCCGGTTACTTCTGATCAACTAAGAAGCTTAAATATGGGATTTTCCAATCCGGGTTAATGAGCATGACTTCAATTGACTCGGAAGCCAGAGGATAATCAACATCTCCACCTTTTATCGATGGTTCGTACAAATGTTGGACGAATACACCTGGAGGTAGGATTTTTACTCTTTCTGACCCCATGCGGGCTAAAGCATCCGCGTTCCAATTTTCCTCCCTTTTAACATGGAGTATTTCGAATCTGAAGAAACAGATGGCAAATTCGTCAACCGTTCTCCTGTATTCGGCCATTATAGGGCTTTTGGCATCCCAAGTTTGGTTGAGCTGGTGCTGTACCAAATCTGAGTCGCCATAACATAGGATGCGCCTGACACCTATTTCTTTTGTGATATGCAAGCCGTGAAGCAGAGCTTCATATTCTGCCACGTTATTACTGGCATTGAAGTGTATTTGTAATACATACTCCATTGTATCTCCCTTGGGGGATTTTAGAACTACACCAGCTCCAGCGCCCTCCTTCATCTTGGATCCTTCAAAGTGCATGATCCAGTACTCGGACTCCGGCATCGGTGTTTTTTCCATTGCTTCCGTCCAGTCGGCGACAAAATCTGCCAGAACCTGGGATTTTATTGCCGTCCTGGGTTGGTACTTAATGTCGAATGCTGCTAGCTCGATGCCCCATTTGGCTACTCGGCCAGTTGCTTCCGCATTGTTTATTATATCCCCTAACGGTGCTTTACATACCACTGTTATGGAATGTCCTTGGAAGTAATGACGAAGTTTCCGGGATGCGAAAAATACGCCATATGCCAGTTTTTGATAGTGTGGATACCTTTGTTTGGACTCGGAGAAAACTTCACTTATGTAATATACCGGATGCTGGTCTGGTATGCTTTGTTCGTCTTTCTTCCTTTCCACAACAATTACTGCACTAATAACCCGATTTGTAGCCGTAAGGTACAATAACATAGGTTCTTCGTCTTTTGGGGATGCCAAAATCGGAGCTGTCATCAAAGTTTCCTTCAACTGGGTTAGCGCTGCATCTGCCTCCTCTGTCCACTCAAATTTGTCAGATTTTTTCAACAATTTGTATAGTGACAAGGCTTTATCCCCCAGCCGGCTAATAAACCTGCTGACGGCTGCAGCGGAACCCGTCAATCTTTGCACATCTTTTATGCACGTAGGCTTGGAGATGTTTAGGATTGCTTTGATCTTTTCCGGGTTTACTTCTATTCCTCTGTGAGAAACGATGAAACCCAGAAGTT
This sequence comes from Alopecurus myosuroides, assembly GCA_028641055.1. Taxonomy (NCBI): domain Eukaryota; kingdom Viridiplantae; phylum Streptophyta; class Magnoliopsida; order Poales; family Poaceae; genus Alopecurus; species Alopecurus myosuroides. The sequence goes on along the minus strand of CM054057.1, from coordinate 250,598,211 downwards.
TTCCCGAGGGAACCCCGAATACGCACTTTAATGGATTTAACTTCATTTTGTAAGTGTGCAAATTTTTGAAGGTTTCTCGCAAATCCTGAAGGAGTGTTTCTTTTTCCTTGGTAACGATAGCAATATCGTCCACGTAAACATGGACATTTTTGCCAATCTGGCTATGAAACACCGTTGCATGCAACACTGGTAGGTGACACCTGCGTTCTTCAGGCCAAATGGCATGGTTATGTAATAGTACGTCACATAAGGGGTTATGAACGAAGTTTTGATTTGATCTTCCTTGTTCATGCGTATTTGATGATACCCGGAATATGCATCCAAAAAGCATAAAAGCTCAGAGCCTACAGTGGCATCTATTATTTGATCGATTCGCAGTAACGCAAACCTATCTTTTGGACACAATTTGTTCAGGCTGGTGTAATCTATACACATTCTAAGGGTAGTAGTATCTTTCTTCGGGACTAATACTGGATTTGCAGACCATTCAGTATGTATAACTTCCCGAATAAAATCTGCTGCCAAAAGCCGGATAATCTCCTTGCCGATAGCCTTCCGTCTTCTTCCGTCAAATCGACGGAGACCTTGTTTGACGGGTTTGGATCCTGGAATCACCTTAAGTTGATGCTCAGCAAGTTCCCTGGGTACGCCTGGCATGTCCGCTGGACACCAAGCGAAAATATCCCAGTTCTCACGGAGCAACTTGATGAGCTCGCTTTCCTATTTGTCGGTCATCCCAGTTCCCACTACGACAAATTTTGTCGGATCTTTGGGATCTAGGATTACCTGTCTTGTGTTCTCGGAAGCCTTGAAACTATCTGCTGGCTTCCGGCTTTCTTTTCTTGCCGGCATTTCTATCGGCGATACCTCTTTGGCCAGCTCCTTCAATTCTTCCTTTGTTATGACTTTCTCAGCGCAAAGGGCGTTTTTTTTTCTAGCTCGTTTGCCAATTTGAAATCTCCAGATATGGTGATTACTCCTCCTTTGGGCCCTGGCATCTTCAGCTTGTTATAGATATAACATGATCTTGCCATGAATTTGGCGAAAGCTGGACGTCCGAGTATTGCGTGGTACATGCTTTCGAACGGCACAAACTCGAAGGATACTTTTTCCTGCCGGAAGTGATCTTTGTCTCCAAAGGTTACATCTAGGGAGATTTCTCCTAGGGATCGTGCTTGTCTGCCAGGGACGATGCAGTGAAAACGTATGTTGCTGTGGTTGAGCTGGGTCTCGGAAATCTTCAGATACTTCAGTGTATCCAGGTACATTATGTTAATGCTGGATCCTTCATCCATCAGCACTCTTTTTAGCCTAATGTTTTGAACAATAGGGCTTACGATTAGAGCTTGTGTGCCGGGTTCAGGGATATTCCCGGGATGATCAGACTGATCCCAGGTAATTGGTGTATTTGAGTACTTCAAGAATTTCGGGGTTGCAGGGACAACCGCGTTTATTTCTCGAAGCGTTCTCTTTGCCACCTTTGCTGAGGGAGTTGCCAGGAAAGTTAGGTTGCATTCTCCATCAACTCTCGGAAACTTAGGCTCGCCTTTTCGCTGCTGTTCCTAGATTTTTTCGTCAGTGTCCGATTCACTGTCTTCTTTCTCAGCTTCTGGCTTTTGCTTGGAAAACTTCCTCTTGGAATTCTTCCCTTTGTTTCCGGATCCTGCACTGCCTTTCTTATGCTTGTTCAAGAGGCATTGTGCGTTAGTATGGGTAGGCTTCCCAAATTGCGAGTGGTGGACACAGTTTTCCGACTTTATTTTCTCCCACTCTTCTTTGGTGTAGTTTATCGGCTCGGTACTGCGTCCTTTCCACCTATTGCCATTTTCCCTTCCAAAGGCTATGTTTACCTCTTTGAGTTTTTGTGCTGCATCTGGTGTTCCTTTTTTCTCAGGGCGAGGGTTCTTTTTGGCCTGTATCAGTGTATCGGTACTGCCTCCTCTTGCCCTGATGTCGTCCTCGGCTGCAGCGTGTTCGTTGGCAGTTGTAAGCATAGATCCGAGTTCTTTGTGCTTTTTAGAACCAATCATGAACGGTACAAGTACGGGTTTTAGGCCATTGACGAAAGCATGCATTGCTTGAATGTCAGTTACTCCAGAGCAACTATTCTTCATTGCCGTCCATCTTGAGATGAAATCCACGTATGGTTCGTCCTCAAATTGGGTGCAACGGTTTAGCTGGTTGATGCTATTCGGGCGTTTATAAGTTCCCCGGAAATGCTGAGTGAATACTCGAGCCATATCGTCCCAGCTGTCGACAGTTCTGGAGGGTAATCCATTGATCCAATCTCTGGCTCCATCCAGTAACATTAGGGGAAGAAACTTTACAGCTTCCAAGTCTGTCCCATTGTTGATCTGGACGGCTGTATAGTAGTCTGAGAGCCAGGTATCCGGGTTTGTACTACCGGTATATTTTTGGTATGTTGGACCAACTTTGGCAAAGCCAGAATGAAGGGTTATCCTTCGGATCCTATCTGTGAAGCACTTAGGTCCAAAGTATAAATCGTCTCTTTCCGCTCTATCCATGTGTGCGGAGTACCTGCCGGCTGAATGGACAGAAGGGGATCTGCTCCTTTCCTTTCCATTGTGGCGCGAACGCGCTTTTCCGGGATTTTCTCTATTTCTTCCAAGATCTTGCCCCTTTGGATAAGGTGGAGTTCTACTCCTGTTTCTTTCCTTATTTCTGGGGGGTGTCCGGGATCTCTCACGCCTGTGAGGTATATCCTGTCTTCCAGCTTTTTCAGCTGGGCGTCTCGGAGGTGGCATTGCTTTTCCGTCATTCCGGTGTTTTTCTTCCCGATCGCGAGGATTAAGTCCGTCTTTCGGGAGATGGGATCCGGTTCTAGACGCTTCATCCTTGTTGTCGGGATTTTTCTTGTCTTTTCTCAGATCTGCTTTCTTCTCTTTTGAATTGCTTTAATCTCCAGGTTCTTCCGGTCCAGGTGCTCCAGCGGCGGATGTAGCTGTTTTACATAGGGCGGAGTCGTCATGCAACTTCTTTGATCGCTGCTGCCCTCGCTGTTGTTGTTGCAATGCTTTTCCTAAGAAAGCATACACCCCTTGAAGTTTTTCACCATTGGAGTACAAATCATTGTTGAGGATGGTGAACGCTGCTTCCGCATTTTCTGCTGCGGTTTTGTATATTGGTTCGCCTCTAGCATCTTTGCCGTTTACCTGCTTTTGCCAAGATGGGCTGTGAAACATTTCTTTTGGCGGCAGTACTTCCGGTCTTACAATTCCGGGTAACCTTGTAGGTTTAATTCCAGATCTATTCTTTCTCTCGTACTCCTCGATTTCTTCCTTCATGAGCTTGATGTAATCCTGGGTTTTTTGGAGGTGTTCACGACTTCTGAATAGATGTTGCTTCTGCCTCTGGAGAGCTTGTCTCCTAGCTTCTAGCACTTCAGGGGGTTCATGCAATCCCACCGGTGTTTCAAGTAACTCCTGTTCTTCTTGCTCTGTCATTGGCGGAACAAGGATTTCTTTTGTTTTCTTCTCCGAAGGTTTCACACCGCTTGCGTCTCCCACTTACGGGCTTTCATTGGCTGGAGCAGCCAATTTCTTCTTCCGGAGTTTATATTGGAGCTTTTTAGCAGTTTTGTGCTTCTTCTTGGAAGATGGAGGTTTCCTGCAGGGTTCTTCCTCTGTCAATTCTTTGACATCGGGAAATTTTGGAGAGGATTCTCCTTCTTCTCTCTCTTCCTCTGGCGGAGGAGTTCTAAGGCTTTCCTGACTGTCGGCATCCGTGTTTTCAGCCGGTTTTGCCATCAGTACTTCATGGAATCCCTCTTGGAAGGATTTGACCTTTCTTTCGAAAGCGTCTTCGTCTTCCTCTTCGGTATCGAAGTGATCCGATCCGGTTTCCGATTCTAATCTCGCCTCAATAGCGGCTAGTACAGAATCAGCTTCCGAGTGCATCGTGATGTTGACGGATGTCGGATCTTCCACCTCTGTTGTGGGTGTGTTGTTTTCTGCCTCTTGCACGGGATTACTGTCATCCGTGTTTTCGGCGATCTCGGATTGCACCATGCCGATGAAGTGTGATTCACTTGTATGTCGGCGATCTGAGCAAAATCCGACATCGTAGTCGTTTTCGACTGGGTATAGGGCGGGTGGGATAAATTTACTTCCACCGCAAAACCCCATGGCCTCTGCGGTTAATCCGATAAAGATATTTGCAGATCCAATCGGTAATACGCAGGCACTTACCAGATGATTTTGCGCCGGTATGTAAGATCCGTTGTCGAGGAAGCGTCCAACATCGTTGTCGAACTCCAAGCTTTTGACAGTTATGGAACTGCCGATCCCGCCGAGTATCCCAGATCGAAACTTAACGCCTGACGCCGCTGGCCCCACGGTGGGCGCCAACTGTCAAGACATCGTGGTAGATTTCATAGAAGGGGGTGCCATGAGACTACCGATAGAGACGTGGGGGACGTGGTTGTGCGAAGGACAATGACACAGGGTTTTTACCCAGGTTCGGTACGGCGCAGTAATGCGACGTTCCTACTCCTGCAATCTCACTACTCAGGACTAAAGCCTAGAAATACAGAGTACAATGTGAGGTTCTGTTACCTGCTCGTCAAGGATCAACCTCTCGGCGAGTTAGCCTTTAGCTTCTTGTCTATCTATCATATCTCCCGTCCGGCTTTATATAATAGCCGGGTTAGGGAATACAGAGTAGGAAACCTAGAAGACTACGGTAACTCTTAACTTGGAAAGTAAGGAATCCGGCTTCTACTCCAAGCCAGATCAAGTGGGCCGTGATCCGGGTCCTTCTAGAATCCGGCTTCTGTGTGTCAGCTTACTAGGCCGCCCAATGGACCGTAATCCACTACCACTTGGGCCACCCGGGTAATCCGGCACTTTAGACTACCATCTGATATACCCCTATTCGGTATATATCCGACAGTGATGCTTGTGGATTTCAACGAAATACTAAGCAATAGGGAGAAGGAGGGGGATATGAGGCTCCAGAGATGCATTTAGGGTTATAGGGATGCCCTTTCATATTGCGATTTGACTGATCTCAATTTCCGTGGAGATATTTTCACCAGGTGAAAAGGTCGTATGAGAGAAAGATTAGATCGGGCGGTTGCAAACCAAACTTCAATGAATAGGTTCCCACTCTCAGGAGTTACAAATAAATGTGTTTATAAGTCAAATTACCGTCCAATTACTGTTGATACATAATATTTAGAGAATTTCCAATCAAATCCGGCAGGCTAAAGGAATATGTTTGAAACTAATGGTTACTGGAGGATAATGTCGATGAGGTAGTGGGCTTAGCCTGGCATCGGGCCCAACAGGCTGGTCCAGCGGACCTCGCGCAAAAGCTGGCCCATGTCCATGCGGCCTTTCATGCATGGGACATGCACACGCTAAGCGAACCACGTTGATCACTGCACATATTGTAGAATGAGCTAAACAATGTCCTAAGGGGCCCCTAAATTGACGAGGCTATGGACAGGCAACAATAGCTACACATCCACATCAAACATGCTCAAGAGAAAGAAGAATTGAAGTGGATCCAACGAAGTTCAGTCAACTGGTTCCAAAACAGTGACCGTAATGCAATTTTTTCCATAAATTTGCCACAGAAAGGAAGAAGAGAAACCTTACTAAATATTGGAGGGTGAAACGGGAACCAGATAGAAGGGTAAAGAAGCTCTAGCGTGTCATATCAAAAATTATTTCAATGGTCTTTTCACTTCGGAGATGCCAATGCCGGATGAGGAGATTATTTCAAAGGTAAAATAAAAAATAACAAGATCAATGAATAATTCCCTTACAACTCCATACACTCGGGAGTAAGTCAACAAGACGTTTTTTAACATAGGGGTCCTGAAGGCCTCCTTGAAATAATTTTCAAAAAATGTTAGGAGATAATTGGAGGAGAATTAACGGATGGAATCATGTTAGCTGTCAACTCCGCAACAATTCCAGAGGGATGGAATAACACAACCATTGTCTTGTTACCCAAAGTAAACATGGCGAGAAAGGTAAATCAACTCAAACCCATCAACCTTTGCAATGTTACTTACAAGGTTATCTCTAAAGTTATTGGAGCTAGGATTAAAGGTATCCTCCCAAAGATCATATCACCGACACAAGGTGCCTTTGTCCCCTGACGTCTTATAACTAACAATGTTCTTTTGGCATATGAGTCTTACCATGCAATAAAGACGAAGAGGCAGGGCAAACTTGGGTGGTGCTCTATTAAACTGGACATGGATAAAGCCTACGAAGGAGTTGAGTGGAAATTCCTGGAAAAAGTTCTCGTACATATGGGATTTGATCTTATCTAGAAAGTTAGTTATGCCATGTAAGAGATCGGTGACGTACCAGGTACGTTCAATGGACATGAAACAGTGGCGTTTTCACCTACAAGGGGGTTCCGGCAGGGAGACCCCTTCTCCTGGTACCTTTTTTTCTTATGTGCAGAAGGACTGACGAATCTACTACAAGATACGGAAAACATGGGATGCCTTACTGAGAGTTAAAATCTGCCGTAACGCCCTAGCAGTATCACATCTTTTGTTTGCAGTTGATTCTCTCATACTTATGAAGGCAGACACTTCTAATGCGAGTACTTTGAGAAATATTTTACATGGCTACTGTGAGGCATCCAGAAAATTGGTGAGTGAGAAAATCAACCATTTTCCTTAGCCTGTGCACCTCGGTAGAGATGGGGGAAGGAATATATGTGGAGCTTAATATTCTTACAGAAGCTATAAAGGACACCTACCTTGGCTTGCGGACCCAAGTAGGTGTTGAACGATCAGATTGTTTTGGCCATATCATCTATCTATCTATCTATTATATACTAAAAGCAATATACAAATGTCCAATAGAGACACCACGTTAAGCCACATCATTGGAATTAATTTTAACAGTTAGATCTGAAATTTGTGGCTAAGATTTAATGAAAAATAAATAGTCGCGTAAAAATATAAAGCCCGTTTGACACGTTTATGTTGGAGAGCCCGTTTGACACGTTTATATTTTAGAGACTAGGTATCGAATATACCAAACTACAGTACAAGATAAGATATTAAATTAAGATTGTGAAAAGAAGAAAATAGCAGAGTTAGGCAGGTAACGTACGTTCCTAGGACTCTTCCTGCGTCTTGCGTTCCGGTCCTTACATAAAAGAATAAAAATCAGCACATGCCGATGGCCATATTGGGTAAAGAAGACTTCGTGCACCTATGCAAGAATGACTATGGCAAGATACTGTTACGTGTCTAACTTTGTTTTGTCCATGGATTATGTCATCTTAATAATAGTGCAAAAACTAAAACTTATGAAAAAAACTACTATCCTATGGAGGGAAGAGGTTATTTTTAAGGCGGTGGCCCAGGCCATCCCAATGTATGCTATGTCAAATTTCAAGCTTCCCAAGCAAGTAAGAAAAGGGACCATAGATGCTATGACCCATTACTGGTGGGGAGATGACAATGGACAGAAGCACATGCAATGGTTTGCTCGGTGAAAACTACGTTTTCCAAAGAAAACAGGGGAATGTGACTCAGAGATCTACACTGTTTCAATTTGGCAGTGTTGCCTCGTGAGGCTTGGAGACTACTTTGTGAACCCGATTCATTATGTGCTTGAGTCTTGCAAGCAAAATATTATCCTCCAGAGGATCTCTTAAATGCAGTTTTGAAACAAAAAGGTTCATCGTACACTTGGTAAAGCATATGGGCAGGTATCCAATCTTTAATGAAAGGATGTATTTGGAGAGTTGGGAATGGTGAAAACATAAATATTTGGGAAGACCCCTGGATACCAAAAGAGAGCAGTTCAAACACATTCAGATAGAAGTTTGAAACTACATATAAGAGTAGTTCACACATGTAAAGATAGAAGTTCAAATCCCATAAGCAGTGAAGTTTGGATACCAAAAGAGAGCAGTTCAAACGCATGCAAATAGAAGTTCGAAACCCATAAACAAGGCAGTTCAATATCCCATACACATATGAATTCATACATGTAAGTATATAAGTTTGCATGTTACCAGAGAGCACTTCAAGAAAAGTTCAAGTCAAATCAGAGATAAGTTCAAAACATATCGATAAAAGTTCAAGGCCATACACAACACATTTCTAGTACCTAAAGAAATTTGAACAACGAAAGTACAGGTTGATAGAATGGGAGGTGCACGAGAGAAACTGTGGCGCAAACATGGGAGATTAATTCTTTGGTTGTACAACTATTGCCTATTGGGGAGTACACATCCTGGGATTTTTATACGTCAAACATGTGTGATTTTCGTATAGAAGTACACATGCGCCACCAAGGCATGTACATAATGTAATTCAAGTACAAAAAGTAAGCAGTTCAACACCATACATACATAAGTTCAAAGCCTATAAACATTGCAGTTCGGATCCCAAAACAAACCAGCTCGAGCCCTTACATAGACATGTTCCAGGCACCTTAATATCCCATACACACAGAGTTCAATCTTGTACTGAGAGAAGTTCACAATGCTATCAGAGAGCAGTTTAGGCCTTAACACAATGCAGTTCAAGACAAATCAGAGGTAAGTTCATGCCCATATCGATAATAGTGCAGGCCTACACACAATATAGTTCAAGTCCATAAAATAAGCAGTTCAAGACCATACATAGAGAAGTTCAAACCCCATAAGCAGCGCAGTTCGGGTTTCAGAAGAAAAAAATTGAGTCCTTACATAGAGAAATTCGAAGCCCGTAAACTAGGCAGTTCAATACTCCATACACACAACAGTTCAACCTGTACAAAGAAGTTCAAAATTATACCGGAGAACAATTCACACCTGGAAAGGGAGAACTTCATGCCCATATACATAGCAGTCCAGGCCTATACACAACGCATCTCACCGGCGACGCTCGCGCTAGGCAGCAGGATAGACTCAATGAGTTAGTGCTAGAAGCCGGCAGGCAGAATGAGGCGTTCCGGAAAGCCAACCCGGGGGCCGGTGCTTCCCATGTTGTTCACTCGCATGGGGTTAGATCCATGGACCAGGGGTTAGATCCATGGACCAGGCCTCATCGCCGCTTCCCGGCGGTGAGAGGGCCCAGATCGTGACCTCTGGGAGAAACAAACAGATGCAGGTGTACGACCCAGTTGTCGCTGGAAAACAGCACGCTGTAGAGCGGCAGCCCGGCCAGAAACACAACTCTGCAGGAGCTGGCTATCAAGCCACCAAAGCTCGCAGCAAGGGACAAGGAGGAAACCGAGATGGTCCATCTCGGCGTCAGGCAGCCAACCCGGCTCAGCAAACTGTGCAACCGCAAGCAGTTGTAGCAGCGGCCAACCCGGTCGCTCAACCCGGTCCTGTGCAGCAAGACCGCTATGATGATGGATACTCGGCAATGGACCAAGTCGGGTACGCTGATCGAAGAGATGTCACTGATCGCCTTGGTGACCGGATGCTGGAGCCCAATGATGCAAGGTATAAGCAGGACCGGATTCATCGGCCTGAGCAGATTGAGACGAAGGGGCCACCCGGCCCAAGCTGTTTTGGCCACCGGATCATGGGAGAGCCTTCCGTGAACAAGTTCCAGCTGGCCAGAGGGACCAAGTCCTATGATGGGAGCACCAAGCCAGATGGCTGGCTGAGTGATTATGTCACCGATGTGCACATTGCAGGTGGCAACCGGAGATGTGCTGTGAGATACGTCCCACAGATGCTGGATGGCCCTGCCCGGATTTGGCTCAATAATTTGCCGAAGGACAGTATCAACTGCTGGCTGGACTTCTCGGAAGCCTTCATTAGCAACTTCACCAGCACGTACAAGAGGCCGAATAGGCCGCAGCAGCTCTCGGCTTGCAAGCAGCGGGAAGAAGAGACTGACCGAGAATACCTTCCTCGGTGGAGCACCCTGAGGAACACCTGCGAGGGTGTGAATGAGTCACAGGCAATCGCCTAGTTTGCTCAAGGCTGCAGGCATGGTAGCATGCTGTGGCAGAAGCTGCAGAAAGAGATGCCGAGTACGCTCGCCGAGACAATCAAGATAGCTGACATGTATGCACTCGGCGACCCTACTCAGCCTCTGCTCGATTCCTTCGAGCCGAGAAGGAGAAACCAAGATGGAAACAGGCGAAAGACCGACAAGACTTCCGGAACAAGCGCCGAGATGACCGACCGGATACTCGGTACGGTTCTGAGCAAGTGAATGTTGTAAACCAAGACACTGCGGCTGCTGGGAGAAGCCAAAGGCAAAAATCAGCTGGAGCCCAGTACGGGCAGAACCAGAACAGGGCCAGGGCTTCAAGAAGCAATACAATGCCCCCCCAGCAAGGCAACAGCAACCCGGAAGCCGGAGATGCTCAGAGATTTATCTTTGAGAACACGAAGGATGGGCCATGTAGCTTCCATACTTGGCATCCGAGTAGGCCAGCCAACCACACTACCCGGCAATGTAGCTGGTGGGACCGCATCAAGGGTGAAGGTTTTTGTCAGCTGCCCCCTCCTCCTCCTCTTCAGCTATCGGGAGCCAATGTGCAGCCTATTTGGGCAGCTCCTCCCAGACCGGCTGAGAATCCGAGAAGGGAGAACGTGAACCAAGTTGCTCAGGGAGCCAACCACAACAACAACAACCGCAACTTCTACACCCGCAACAACAACAGGAACAACAACAACAACAACAACAACAACAACAACAACAATGAAGGTGGTGACCGGAATCAGTACCAAGAGCACCATCAGAGCTATATGGTGTTCACCACCGAGCCGGATGACAAGCAGTCGCAATGCAGGAGCGCGATGGAGGTGAACACAGTGATACCATCTGTGCCGCACTACCTACACTGGTGCGACCAAGAGGTTACCTAGTCCAAGGATGATCATCCCAAGGTGATGCCCAATCCGGGTACATATGCACTGGTGGTGGACTCCACCTTCCCGGGGACCAAGAAGAACGTCAGGTTCAGCAAAGTACTGATCGACAACGGCAGCAGCATCAACATCATGTACAGAGACACCCTGGAGAAGCCCAGCCTTGCCGAGAACATGCTGTTACCCGGCAGACTACTTTCCATGGCATTGTGCCGGGAGTGTCTTGCGCTCCAATCGGTCGCATCTGGATAGATGTGCTGTTCGGCACCAGGGAGAACTGTCGCACCGAGTGCCTGCAGTTCGAAGTGGTTGATCTTCAGAGCCCCTACCACGCTCTACTCGGCAGGCCTGTGCTCACCAAGTTCATGGCCTCAACCCATGCAGCCTACCTGGAGATGAAGCTACCTGGTCCCAATGGTGTCATCACCATCTCGGGTGACTACAAGCGCTCCCTGGATTGTGCTTCTGCTGGATCTCTACTAGCAGAATCCTTGGTCATTGCTGCTGAGAAGAAGAAGATACACGAGGTAGTGGCTATGGCCCAGGCAGCTCAAGTCGGTGCGCCTGGCATGCCGAGTTCTCAGTATGGCGCCACTTTCCAGGCTTCCCAAGAAACCAAGAAGGTCCAGGTTGACCCTGAGTTCCCAGACCGTGTTGCCATCATTGGCGCCGGGTTGGGCGAGAAATAGGAAAGCGAGCTCATCCACTTCCTCCGTGAGAATCGGGATGTCTTTGCATAGTCCAATGAGGACTTGTCGGGTGTCCCGAGGGAGTTGGTTGAGCACTCGCTACATGTGCGCCCAGATGCCAAGCCGATTAAGCAGGCAATGCGCCGCTTTACGGCAGATAGAAGGAAAACTATCGGTGATCAGATCACCAAGCTGTTGATAAGTGGATTCATCATGGAGGTGCTGCATCCGGATTGGCTGGCCAATCCGGCCATGGTTGAGAAGAAGGAGGACCCCAAGGCCGAGGTGGCATGGCACATGTGCGTGGACTACACCGACTTGAACAAAGCCTGCCCCAAGGACCCGTTTCCGCTACCCCGCATAGATCAGGTGATCGATTCCACTGCCGGGTGCGAGCTTTTGTCTTTCATTGATGCCTACTCTGGTTTTCATCAGATACCTCTTAACCTGTCTGATCAAATAAAGACTGATTTTATTACCCCGTACGTGGCTTATTGCTATCGTGTTATGTGCTTTGGTTTGAGAAATGTTGGGGCTACCTATCAGAGATGCATGCAAAAATGCTTGCAGGACCAAATAGGCAAGAATGTGCAGGTGTAGGTAGATGACATTGTCATAAAAACGAAAGAAACACATACTCTGCTTAGTGACATTGAGGAAACCTTTGCTAGCCTGCGCAAGTATAGGATGAAATTGAATCCGACTAAGTGCACATTTGGCGTCCCGGCTGGCAAGTTACTCTGCTTCTTGGTATCCAGTCGGGGCATTGAGGCCAATCCTTCAAAGATAAAAGCTATAGAGAGCATGTCTTAGCCAAGATCACTAAAGGATGTGCAGAAATTTACCGGTTGCTTGGATTCTCTTAGCCGCTTCCTAGGAAGAATGGGTGAGAAGGCCTTGCCTCTCTATCAGCTCATGAAGAAAAGTGATAAGTTCGTCTGGACACCACAAGCTGATGTGGCTTTCAAAGAACTCAAGACCATGCTGGGTAACGCTCCCGTCCTGGCAAGCCCTCTACCCAAAGAGCCAATCCTGCTCTACATTGCAGCTACCAACCGGGTAGTCAGTGTGGTGATAGTGGTGGAAAGAGAAGAAGAAGGAAAGATTGTGCAGCGGCCAGTATATTATCTCAGCGAGGTGCTATCCAGCTCCAAGAAAACTACCCGCACTACCAGAAGATGACATATAGCGTGTACCTGGGTGCCAAGAAGCTCAAGCATTATTTCCAAGAGCATCCCATCACGGTGGTGAGCACCGCTCCCATCTCGGAGATCATGGGCAACAAGGATGCAAACGGCAGAGTAGCCAAGTGGGCAATTGAGGTAGCCGCGTACGCCCCCTGTACGCAAGAAGAGAAGCAATCAAGTCACAAACTCTGGCAGATTTCCTGGTGGATTGGGCCGAGATGCAGTACAGGCCTCCCTTGCCGGAAACCAACTTCTGGAAGATGCATTTTGATGGCTCCAAAGTAAAGGAAGGGCTGGGTGATGGCGTAGTGCTTACGTCACCCAAGCGCGATCAACTCAAGTATGTGCTGCAGATACACTTCAAGGCATCTAATAATGTGGCCGAGTATGAAGCACTGGTACATGGCCTAAGGGTATCCAAGGAGATTGCGGTGCAGCGTATCGTCTGTTATGGCGACTCAGACTTGGTGGTTCAGCAGGTTTCCGGAAGTTGGGATGCCCTGGATGCCAATATGGCATCCTACCGGTTCCTGGTGCAAACTATGACTGGGTTCTTCCATGGGTGTGAATTTCATCACATACACCGAGCTGAGAATGATGCAGCTGATACTCTGTCCAAATTGGGATCTTCTCGGCAGTTCATCCCGCCTGGAATTGCCTTGGAGCATTTGAGAAAGCCATCTATCAATCTATCTCCCAACTCGGAATCCATTTTCATTCCATCACTGCCAGGATCAGAAGCTGTTCCCATGGAGATTGATTGGGAAGCTGCAAAAGAGAACCCGAGGACTGCCGTTTACAACCCGGGGACTGGCACCTGCAACCCGGGGACTGCCCCTCCGGACTCAGGGATTGTAGCATTCATTGAGGGGGTCATCTCTGAATACTCGGGGACTCGGGGACTCGTCGTCAACCCGAAACAAGTAATGGTGGCGGATCCAATGGAGATAGATGAATCTGTGTTCCCTGTTCGGCCCACGCCGGATTGGGCTGTGCCCATCTTGTACTTCCAGATGGATGGCACTCTTCCAAGCGACGAGGTCACAGCCCGGCAGATACAGAGAAGATCCAAGGGCTAGACCATCATCAACAAGGAGCTAAACAGAAGGAGCCCTACTGGCGTACTGCAACGCTAAGTTGAGCTAGAGGAAGGAGAAGAGATCCTCAGAGAAATACACCAAGGAGAATGCGGGCACAATGCCTGTTCTCGGGCATTAGTCAACAAGGATTTTCGGCATGGATTCTTTTGGCTCACTGCCTTGAGACAAGCTGAAGATATAGTGAGAAAGTGCAATGGATGCCAAAGGTTTGTAAGCAAGATTCATATGCCAGCATCCGGGTTGAAGACCATTCCTATTACTTGGCCATTTGCTGTTTGGTGTTTGGACATGGTAGGCCCTTTGAAGCCGGCTAGAGGCAACATGACTCACATCCTGGTAATGGTTAATAAATTCACAAAATGGATTGAGGTCAAGCCTATTCAGAAGTGTGATGGAGTCACAACTGTGAGCTTCCTGAAAGATGTCATTCTGAGAAACGGCTACCCGCACAGCATCATCACTGATAATGGCACTAACTTTGCTGAGGGTGCATTTGCAAGATTCTGCAAGGAGAAGCGAATCCGACTAGATGTTGCATCAGTTGCGCATCCGGCCTCCAATGGGCAAGTTGAAAGAGCAAATGGCATGGTCCTATCCGGGATAAAGCCTAGGCTGATTGAGCCATTACAGCGAACCCCTGGTTGTTAGCTGGACGAGTTGTCGGCGGTGTTGTGGAGTCTAAGGACTACCCCTAACCGATCAACCGGATACACACCATTCTTTCTGGTATATGGAGATGAGGCCAGAATAACACTCTACACTGAAAAAGAGGCAAGAGAAGCCCGAGAAAATGACGTTGACCTGCTAGAAGAAGCAAGAGAGTTAACTCTGTCACGTTCAGCCATATATCAGCAGAGTCTGAGGCGCTATCATAACCGGAAAGTAAACCCAAGGTTTTTCCGAGAAGGAGACATGGTCCTTTGGCTCGTGCAGCGCACAACCGGGATGCATAATCTATCCCCTCCGTGGGAAGGGCCTTTCACTGTGAGCAAGGCTCTGCACAATGATGCATATTATCTTGTCGACGCACAGCCACCTCATAAGAATAGGCCGGATAGAGCCGGAGAGGAATCCAAGCGTCCGTGGAATGTAGCTCTACTCCGTCGTTTTCATTCATGAGCAAGCATTGTACGTATTTCCTCAACCGAGTTAAAATACTAGTTGGCACTCCGAATTAAAACTTGGGGACTACCCTTATCAAAATTTGCTCTATGTCATTTTACTCTGTTTTACTTTGTCTACTCGGTTGGTTTACTTAGAGTTTCATGTGCATATCTAGTAGTGTGTTTAAACCCAAGGGTCAACTCTTCGACTCTGCTGCTGCCCGCAACCCGGCTTCATGGCAAGCAAGAGAACAAGCCAAAGGTAAATGCACACACGAAAAATTGCTGAGGAAAAGAGAAGTGTAGCAACCGAGTAGGGCGTTTTTACTTCTCTGTTTCTCCTTTCGGCTAAGTGGTGGGCAGTGTTAACATGCAAATCTCAAAGTGGTTAAGTATCTGAAACTTGGTTTTTGAAATCTTGTGACTCGACTACCAAAAATCCACAAGTGGCAGGTAAGAGCAAAGCAAAAAAAACTGAGTGAACGAGAAATGCAACTCGGGGACTTGCATTATAACGCAATCCGGCATTAAGCCAGAATTGCTAAAAGTGAATCAAATAAAACTGAGTAGCGTGAGAGAACTTAAAACGTATTCATTACATTTTCACCCGGCATCCCGGGGATCTGATAAATTGTTCAAAGATAAGAATACATGATTTTTAGACAGCAGTTTAAGTGTTGTCCGTCGCGGTACTGGTAGGCGCCACTGGAACGGTTGTAGGAGTTGCAGCAGCAGTTTCCAGCGTGGATGAGGTTGGAGTAGTGGATCCTGGCTCGGAGGCAACGGTGGAGGAACCACGAAGCGGATAGGCGCCAGAGGCGGCGTTCTCGATGGCAGCTTCACTTGAGCTCAGCTCGGGAGAGGGGTCTTCGATCACCATTTCGGTGGTGACCACCTCTTCCTGCGCTGCGGGTTGCGGCTCTGCCCCGGCCCCGTCAGTCTCCAACCGGGCTCCTTCGCAGTGGCACGCTGCTCGGTCTCCTCCTCTGCATTGGCGTGCTGCTCGGTCTCTGCGTGCTCTGCTGCCTTTTCATGCTCTTCATCCTCTACGCCCTGGCTACGGTCTTCACCGGCATCTTCCTCGAACTCGGCTTCCCCTTCCTCCTCCTCTTCCTCGACATTGGTATCCGGCACGGTGGGGCCGTTGATGTACTGGTTAGTTTCTGCCCAGGAAGCAAGCTCGTAGGCAACCTCTTTCCGGGGCAGGACGCAATCCGAATTCTTGGTCCATTTGGAGCCATTTCGGCGGAAGAGGATCCTGTCAAGGTTAAGGTTCTCATACCAGGATAGAATTAAGTGGAGAGTCTCATCTGCTCCTGCCCGGGCTGTGGAAGCACGCCATTTCTTCAGTTCTTCCTTGATGTGATCCAAGTTGGCCGCCATGTCAGAGATAGTATCCGAAATCTGGCACTCTGGCCAGAATAGCTTGTGCAGGTTCATTGCTGTGGACACCATGCTGGTGCCCAGGCCTTTGAGGGATTGCACCCGGGTCTTGAGGCTGACGAGATGATCTTCAATACTGGAAGCTTCATCAACATTCAGACCAGCTGCTGCCCTGGCCGTTCTCGCCTTCTCCTCGGCAGTCTCAGCAGCAGCACTGAGATCCGGGAAGATATCTGGATCGGGAAACGCTGATTCGAATCAGAAAAGGGAACCAAGAAAAAAGAGGAACTGAGTAGAAAAAGACAGAAGAATAAAGACTGAGTAAGGTGAAGAGTAGCAGCAACTCACAGGCTAGTTCTAGCATAAGGGACCCCAGCTTGGTCCTCCAGTCTTCCGCTTCTCGAAGGTTCTTGTCCTAGATATGACGCGACTCGTTGACAATGCCCTCCAGAGTTGAATTCCTATATCGGAGAGATTGGATCTCCCTCAAGAGTTCCTGCTTCTCGGCGGTAGCCCATTTCTCCATCTCATTCTTCTCAGTCATAGCTGTGATGGCAGTCTTGAGCGCTTCGGTGAGCTCAACTTGCAGCTTCTCAAACTCCGCCTTCTCGGCCTCACGCTCCTTCTGCAGTTCGGCCTCTCGGACCTGCACTTGGTGGTGTGCTTCAGCTAGAGTGAGGCACTGCAGGTGCTGCTCCCGGTATTTGTTGTATTCTTCTGCGGGTAGAACAACGCTATTAGAAG
Organism: Alopecurus myosuroides; assembly: GCA_028641055.1. Classification (NCBI taxonomy): domain Eukaryota; kingdom Viridiplantae; phylum Streptophyta; class Magnoliopsida; order Poales; family Poaceae; genus Alopecurus; species Alopecurus myosuroides. Next base: position 250,581,178 of record CM054057.1, on the reverse strand, counting down.
AGTAGCCAAGTGGAAGAAAGAAGATAGAGAGAAGAAAAGATAACTCACCTTCCAGAGAAGAGATTTTACTCTGCGCTGAGGCAGACATGACTTCACAGTCTTGGTGCTTTTCAACCAGCGCCTTCAGCTCACCTATAGAGAAGACAGAGGTTAAGCAAAAAGCAGAAAATGGGCGTAAGCAAAAAAAAACGCACAAACCGAAATGCCAAAGTCTTACTTTCAATGGAGGAGAGCTTGAGGGTGTTGTCCAGAGCATTCTTCTCTAGAGAGTCCTTGTCGCTTTTGTCAGATTCCAGAACCCGGTTCCGGTCTCTGACTTGGCGACGCGACCAGAGAAGCTGACGGAAAAATCTTAGTCCTTTCCTGGACGCTATCCTGCAGAGAAGAAGGAGAGTGTATGAGTTTTTGGAAGATTTGGACCGAGTAGATATCAACTCGGTTGAGATTCACCTACTCGGCCCGAATCTCGGGGACTGGGGTAGCGGCTAAGAGAAGAAAGGAGAAGGAGAAAATTGGCAACTCGGAAAATTCAAAAAGAGAGAAAAACACTTACCACATAGCTTTGCTCGATGTCCTCGATGGATTTGCGCAAGACAAACATCTTGCTGGCCAGTGTACTGCAGGGTCCGGCTACAACCATACTGTCAGGACCGATGTCGGCCTTGTTCCACTCTAGTCGGTAGTTGTCTAGTTTACCCAGCTCAACGCCATCCCAGGAGGCATGGCCAAGTGCTCGGCTATCTCATACCTTCTCGATGAAGCCTACTCGGTCCAGGATGGCGGCTATGCCTTCTTCGGGGAGCTCCTCGTCATCCTCTTCACAGGAAGAGAATTCCTTGATGGTCAGGGAGTCTTTCTTTCCCTTGGACTTGGAGCGGGCCACGGCCCTTCGCTCTTTCAGAGCGGCTATCTGCTCAGCTTCCTTCGACATCTGGATCTTGTGCGCTCCTGTAACTGAGTCCAGTACTCAGGGAATGTTGGTTTAGTCTCCACTTCACTGGCACCTGCGCCGGGATCCTGCTCCTCTTCAGGAGCGAAGTTGACATTGGCCGGGACCAGCTTGACGTTCGGGTTGGGTGGCTTCTTCTTCTGATTAAGCGCCCACTTGGTCTTCTTGACCTGCTCCGCGGCCTGTCCGTCTTGCGGCGCGCCCGGCTGCTGGGGCCCGGAAGACTTGAAGGGCAGCAGTTGTTGCCCAGGCTGCGCGGCGCCTCGCTTTGGCTGGATCCGGGTTGGCACCGCAGCCGTCTTGGCTACGGTAGGCGCTGCTTGTTTCTTAGAGATGGGCGTATGAGTTGGCTGAGAAGGCGGAGGTACTTGGCGGGCTGGCGGAGGCACTTGCTGAGTTGGCGGCGCTTGCGGCTGGTTAGCTGGTGCGGCATCCGGCTGCACGGTGTCTTGGCGGGGTGGCTCCGCCGCAAGATCTTCTACCCGCTGCTCGGCAGCAGGGTCTGGCTGCTCTGCAGCAATGTCTTTAGGCCGCTGCTCGGCAGCAGCATCTGGCCGCTCCACGACTGTGTTCTCCTGCCGCTGCTCGGCAGCATGCTCAGTGGCCTCCTTAGCTGATGCAGCTGGAGCAGTTGGTGTCTTCTCGGTGGTGGTGGCATCCTGGGCAGGCGGCTGCTCGGGAGTGTGTTCTCTCTCCGTCTCGGCGCCAGGGTCTTGTTCTTCTCTAAGGGGGGGGGGACGCTTGCGTCCTATCCTATGGTATCTGGTCCCCCTCATCGTCAGAGAGCACCACGAGTTCTCGGGGCGGGGCTCTCTTCTTCTTGGGAGGTGGTGCGTTGGTGGCATCGGCATTAAGGGCACCACTGGAGAGAGATGAGTAAAAGAGGAACGAAGTCAGAAACAATCCAGAGAAGGGAACCAAGAAGAAAAACAGCAAAGAGCCAATGTCTACTCGGAAGTACTCACCCGTCAGCAGTGGGGCGCCTCCTGCGCGGGGGGGAGGTGGGGGTGGGGGCTTGTTACCTGGTTTCTTCTTGAGATTTTTGGGAGGGGGCGCGAGCGCACCACTACCCGTCCTTTTCCTGGTGGTGGGAGCGGCCACAGACACCGGAACCGATTCCATTGGTTCCTCTCCCTCGTCCAGTTCAGGTTCCTCTGCAGCGGAAAGAAGGAAGAATCCAGAATGAGTAAGAGGAATTCGGGTACACTGCGGGAAATCAAAGAGGTGAACGCAGTCACCTTCTTCATACTCGGACCAGTCTAGAACCTACGACTCGGAACTTACCGTCCTGACCAGCTTGAGGGATGCACAGGGTGTCCTGGATGTCGTACGCAGTTGCGTCATCCTCTATACAGTCCGCCTCCCTGTTGGCCTCGAAGACAGGTTGGTCCTCGGTCTTTTGGCAATGGATGTACTATTGATGCAAACATAAAGCATAATGAGTTGAATTCCAGCAGAGTAGGGATCCTACTCGGTCTAGCGTGCGGACATAAAGCACAAAATGCTAAGGACCAGAGGAGATAAAATGAGTAAAGACACTACTTGGTTTAACGTGCAAATACTAAGCACAAGAAGCTAAGTCCTCTAAGGAAAAACATGCAGAGAAGGCCTTATTCTGAACAGCTTGCAGGCATACAACACACAAAGCTAAGTGTTATCAGGGAGGCCCTATTCGGCACAGCATGCAAACATAAAGCATATAAGGCTAAGAAGAAATCAACTCAGCACGGCATGCAGACATAAAGCATACAAAGCTAAGAGCAAAACTACTCGGCATCAAGTATAAATACTAAGCATACAAAGAAGAAAACTAACCTGGGAGATGGGTTTGGTGCGGCTATACGGCACGAAGCCGTATGCCCAGTTGTCGGTGAGGGTGCCCCGCAAGATGGACTTGGCCCAAATTGCCACTTCGGATTTGGGAAGCTCGAAGGTGGTCATCCGGGTACAGTCCCGGGGGCCGCCCATGTAGCACATCTTGTGTACTCGGTGCTGGAGCGAGAGCACCCGGCGCTCAACCCAGCAGGCCACAGGGTCATCTTGGAGGAGCCCCTCCTTCACCAGCTGTTCTAGGCGTTTGTCTACCTGGATGACGTCGTTGACGGTCTTCTTGGGGTTGTACCCCCAATTCTGTCCGGTGGGAGGGACATTCTCGAACTTAGGGAGCCCTATCCGGTCCACGGGCTTCTCTCCTTCTGTAGGAGGGCCGTTCTTCACATACAGGAAGCCCGTCTGCCACTTGCGGACCGTTTCGAGCCCAAGTACTCGCGGATGGTGGCCAGTGCTACGTTGCAGCATCATAGCGCCACCAGTCTGTGTCCTAGCTCTAGGAACTACTTCATTGAATGGGTTTGGAACGCTCTGTTGGCGAAGAAAAAAGTATCTAGCCCAAGTCTGGATTGTGGGGTAGACGCCTAGAAAGGCTTCACACATAGTGGCATGGGTAGAAAGCATTGCGATGGCATTCGGGGGAAGATGATGCGGCTGAAGGCCGAAATGGTGGAGGAAATCAGAGAAGAATTGGGATATGGGAAGGCCTAGGCCGCACTTAAAATGAGAGAGGAAGACGACGTGCTCACCGGCTTCCGGAGTCGGAATGAGCTCGTCGCCGGGAGGGCGACAAATCACGCAGGGAGGGACACGGAGGGTATTCACCAACCACTGACAATCGTCAACGGTGACGTCATACCCCTCCCAGCCGGCGCGCGCCGGCCGTTTCTTCCTCGTGCTGCTCCGCAGCGACAATCTCGAGCTCCATGTTCTTCTCGCTGGCGGAGATGCGGGAGTTCATCGAGGTTGATGGTGCTGGCCTGAATCGGAGATGCGCAGGGTGCTTCTCCTCTCCCTCTTTACTGGTAAACTGGCGGCGCACGGTGAGCTCACGGCGGTGCTGCGGTTTGCGGTGGAGTCGGAGGCGATGAGAAGGGCTGCGAGATGGGGAAAGTGCGAAGGAAAGAGAAGATCTGGGCGGCGCGGGGGTATTTGTTTCATCCTCGGATTGCAGTTACCAGTCGGATTAATGATGGCAGAGATCGTGTGGGGTGGGGCTTAACTGCCCATTAGATACGCACACAGCGCAATCTGCGCGCATAATGGGCGCAGTTAATCCCACGATGTGGGTCGTGGGCTCTCGAGTACCCGCTCGAAGTGACATAACGGGTTGTGGGTCCCAGGTGCAGCGACGGGCGCGTGGCACGCTGTAACGCAAGAACCGAGGCGTCAGGGGCCTGGATGCATGACACGTGCCCTATCTGGACACGAGAAGATGGATTCGCTCTGGATCGAGCGGGAGCGTGTTGAAAAATTTCGCTAAGTGTAGAGTACTCGGCAGAACTCTACAGCGTACGCTCTACTCGGCACCAAGAGGAATTCTCCAGTAACCACAGTTGGAGAAGTTCGAGTAAGAGCTATGGGTGTCCGGGTTGAGGAGCAACTCGGCCACACTTCTTCACAGAGGCAATTTGGTTCAAGTTGGCAGGGCCCAATGAACAAGTTCACTGGACTCTACCAACTCCGGGGACCAATGTCGGGGGGCTACCCCCGAGTAGGCCTAAGATAGGCGATAACACAAATGTCAGCGTACTGATTTCCGGGTAGGCGGCTACCCGGGTATCTGTATCCGGTAGACGCTATTCGGTGATAAATATTGAAGGCCACGAGAAGATAATATGAAAGATCATAATCATCCGAGTAGAGAACAGGTGGTCCGAGTAGATGGGCAGCGATCCTACTCGGGTAAGAAGTCAATGGAGCCGTTCTGACGAGATCCCGCGTATCCCGCAGCCGTACAGGCGTGCGGTTCAACTTACAAGGAACATGATTATCCACGCTACGGCGTGGGTACAGTGAGGGTAGGCGCCTATCATGTCCTGTCATTGACAAGGGGGGACATGACGTGTCAGAGACCTACTCTGTGAGACTGACAAGGTGGACAAGTCCTGTCAGCCGGGCGGCACGGCGACTTCTCGCCATGGCGTCAGCGGGAACACGGAGGCGTGCTCCGTGTCACAGTAGAGATGTCACTTCGTGTACCTTTTATCGTTATTTACTAAGCTGGGTACCAGTATATAAGGTGCCCAACCCCCTCCTGCGTGAGGGACGTTGGACCTCAGAGAATTTATTGTAAGACTCATCACTAGATAGAGAGAGAGAGAGAGCAAACAACCAGCTACTCGGCTGAGAGAGGATTTGTACTGTGGCTACTCGGTTAATACAGATACAGAGAGATAGGCAGGAGTAGGGGTGTTACCTCCACACGAGGGCCCCGAACCTGGGTAGATCGAGGTGTTTGCAGTGTTTTTAGTGCGCGTCTACTCGACGTGCGATCCCTCCCCGAATACTTACAGCGTCCATCCGCCCCAACACTTTAGCCATCCCATGGCATCTGTCTTCCCCACTCTACGACAATTTGAGATAGCCACCTTGCCTCGTCCCTATACCTTAAGCTCGTAATTGTCACCAATAGTGGAGGCTTTCGGTCATATGTTGGGATGCACCACTATCCACTGTCCATCTACCCGACCCGGAAGCACTTCCCTACAAGAGATCAATTTCTTGATTTAGGTACCCATCCTTCAATGGGCCCTCTTTTGTTAGTAACAAGGGTCTTAGGAACCCAAATAGTCCAATTATAATCATCACCATGAGAAGTACCAACTTATTTAGCATAAACATGACCATCTCTAGATTTCATAAGAACATAAGAGGGGTTATATTTTCCGGCAAAGTCATTGTGAGTGATGCTCCCCCTAGAGGTATCAACACCCACAATGGTGTTGGTCTCCTTCTTGGTCACTTCTACCTCCTTCAGAAAGAGAATATTTTGAGAAGGAGAGGTGACATTATTGGTCTTCTTCTTGTTCTTCTTCTTTGACTTGGCAACAAAGCTAAGCCCTGCCTTCCCATTCTTAGGTCATTGAGAGCTTATGGTATCATTGAGAATTTTCTCTCTTCCTACAATGTTAGGGGTATCACAAGAGGTAGGCGTTATAACAATTCTAGTAGAGGAAGGTATCACTTTCTTATTAGATTGTTGAGCTAGAAGCTTATTACGACACGTGGTGAGTTTGTCATGGATTTCTTTAAGAGACGTGAACTCTTTTTCTAGTTTTCCATGATGCTCAACAAGTCTCTCGTGAGCCATTCCTAGCTTCAAATCCTCTTCTTCAAAAGTTTTAAGAAGAGCAAGAGATTTTTCATTATCCTTCCTAAGTTTGGAATCACTAATATAAGTCTCTTATCGACTAGATAGTCTATCTTCGAGAAAGGCTCTCATGTATCTTTCTTTCTCAAGATCTTCTACAAGCTCCTTGTCATTGTTATCATGACCACCACCTTAACTCTCCAAGGTCACGATGATCTCTTCCTTCTCGTATATTAGAGAGTTAGTGTCATCAAGTTGCCTCAAAAGAGCCTTTACCTTTTCCTTGGTATCACCTTCAAGGCTAAACAACCAAGATCTTAGGTTCTTGGCCTCCTCATCATCATCAAGAATATTTTCAACACAATCCATAATGAGGGAGGACTAGTTGCAATATACTTGGATGTGGAAGGTATTATCGTGGTGGCTTTTTCCATGAGACATGTAGGTCGGATAGACACCTTATCATTGTGGGATTCAAATAGAGAGACCGATTAATAGGAAGACGTAGCTATAGCAACGTGGGCCACACCTACGACTTCATCTCTGGTGTAGTATGTTTCCAATATTGGCCCTTCTTGAACATATAGAGCCATTGGGACTCTTCTAGCGAGTTTCTTGTTTTGTGGAGCTTCAGTCTTGTCCTTCCGAACAAGATTTCCTTCATTCTATTATCTTGGATCAAAAGGACACTCTTTTACGAAGTTATTTTCACTTCCACAACTGTAGCATGTCCTTGGCTGCTCCCCCTTCTTATTGTAAGTCTTGTTTCTTGAGGGTCTAGGAGCATCAGCCTTATGATCCTCTCATCTCTTCCAATAGCCATGCATGGCAAGAGCAATGCACTTGTGAGCACCCTTGTATGTGTCCTCATAGTCCTCTTCATCATCACCATCCTCATCAAATTCTTCTATCCGAGCAATCTCCTTGGACTTCAAGGCAAGGTTGGGAGAGTTTAACATTCCTCTTGAGCGAGCGAGAGCATCATCCGCACTCTTATGAGATAAAGATATGGCTATGAACTCACTAAGTACACCCATTGAGTGAATTGTAGTCTTCTCTTGTACGGATGCTCGTGGAGTGGTTCTTCTCAAAGGGAGTTATCGCCTTGATAAACTTACTCTTGATCCACTCATTGAAGATTTCCTCTTTTCCAAAGTCCATCAATTGATTGGCAAGAGTGACAACTCTTCTATATAGTTCTTCGGGGCTCTCATCCTCTTGCACGACGAGTTCTCGGACTTGTCAATGGCAACATCATACTTGGAGGATTGGATGCTAACATTTCCTTGGAACAAGGTGTCAAGTTTATCCCAAGCCTCCTTGGCGGTCTTGATACACTGATGTGAGTGAGATATTCTCATGGGAGTGTCTTTTGAATGGTCACAAGAGCGGTCTTGTTGAGTTGAAATTCAATACCCTCTCTTGGAGTCAAGTTGTTTGCATAATGAGGATGGAATCCATGGAGAACACTTCTCCACAAGGCGGTGCAAGAGCTGGAAATATGAGACTCCATTTTGAACTTCCAAGAAGAAAATTCATTAGTGTTAAGCATGGGAGGAAGTAAAACATTTAAAATGTGTGGCATAGTAGCAATGCGATGGATAGAGTCATCACTGGGAGGTGGTGGAACTCTTGAGTTAGACCCCGAACCATTAGACGCTTGAGACTTGGAGCCTTTGGAACTTTCACCGCTCGTAGCCCTTTTGTCGGCTTTCACCTTCGCTAGAGAAATGTTAGACTCCATTTCGATGATGTCCGGAATGGAATCATCATCCAAGCTAACATCATTGGCGGTGGAGGGAATTTCCTCGGGCTCCTTGGTTTTCCCCATCATGGCCTCCAACATCTTATTTATGCTAGAAACCTCTGAGCCATCACTAGAGCTAACCTTGGACAATTTGGCTTGGATGGTTCCAATTGTTTCTAGTAGGTTAGTTATAGTGTTGGTCATCTTGGCGATTTCCGCACATTGACCATTATACTCTTAGGCGGTTAAGCCCTTCATAAGGGCTGAGGCTTTGATACCAATTGAAAGTGCACTATGGTCAACTAGAGGGGGTGAATAGGTTGACTACCAATTTTTCTTATTTTCCTTTTTAGGTTTGGCTAAACAAGTAATACAAGGTTCTCTAGATGTGCAACTAGATGAGCAACATATGTGATACAAAGATACAACACGCAACGGAAGCAATATGTAAGGTAACAAGATAAACCACAAGTGTAAAGAAGGAGACAAGGATATGTTTCTCGTAGTTCTTTCTCAAGAGAAGTACGTCTACGTCGGAGAGGTGGGGAGCCACCTAGGCACTTCTCAATAGCATGGATGTGCACACCTTATTCTCCTTGAGCTTCTCCGGTGAGGGAGATTCCCGTTTCCACTATGAGGTCGACTTGAAGGCGTTGACCAAATATTTACACAAGGTTGAGGACACTCCACAAGATGGATGGAGTCTCTCAATCAATTCGAACCTTCTTGCAACAAGGTGGAAGCTCCAAGCACAATATCTACTAAGGTTTATAGGCCTAGGATTCTAGATTTACTAGGATGTGGTGGATGGATTTGCAATTCCTTTGGTGGAATCATGGATCTAGGTCTCCTCTAGCTCTCCACAAAGTTACGGAGTGTTTGGGTGGTTGGAGAGGGAGATCTAGGAGTTTGAAGATCGAATTAATGGCTAAGGGAGAGAGAGTGAAAAGCTTGGCATTTATGAGGTCCCTTCCCCAAATCTGGCCGTTGGGATGTTCCCGCAGCACCGGTAGTACCGGTGTTTCCACCGGTACTACCTGTGGTCTTCTTATCAAGAGCCTGTGTGGCACCTTTTCTCCTTAGCTGGTTCCTCAGACCCGAAGGTACCGGTGGGTACACCGGAGGTACCGCCCACCGGTACTACCGGTTACCTCCGCCCTGGCCTCCGCGGTGTGCCAACGGTACCTCGTTTTAGCGGAGCCACCACCGGTAGCTCCACCGGTGGTGATCCGCACGCTGGGGGCCTGCTGAAAGAGCGGAGGTACCGGTGGAAACACCGGAGGTTCCATCCACCGGTACTTCTGGTGACCTCCGTTGTAGCCTCCGTTGTATGGCCGCGCGTAGAGATAGGACAAGATCATCCTCACGCGCCACCGCTCGCCGGAGTGCGCCCGAGCCTCAAGTTCTTCACTGCGACACGCGGCCATCCTCGACCTCGCGCCACCGTCGCCGTACGACTGCAGTGCTTCTTCCTTTCTCCCATCCTCAAGCTCTTCATCGCTGGAGACGCGCCAGGGTTTGTCTTCCGCGCCGCCGCGGCCCTTCTACGACCGCTTCGGCCCGAGCCCGTCTTCGCGCCCTCACGCTATCCGGATACCACCAGATACGGATCTGCCCCGATGGCACTCGAGCTCGTTGCTGACTTGAATATCAAGGGCCCCGCATCAACTCGCGCCAACTGGTAAGGGTCAGACGTGACCGCCAGCGAGACCCAGTGGCTCGTGAACACTCGTTGGGAACCGCCAGGAGTCATCTGCAGGCCACCCGACCGCGAGCTGGAGCCACAGCCCGAGCCCGGTGAGTATGTAGTATTCCTTAGCCACTTGAAACATGGTTTCGGCCTCCCCATATACAAATTTATGCAACAGTTTCTCCGCCACTTTGGCTTGCAACCACACCATCTTCCGGCAAACGCCATTGCAATGCTATCCACCTTCGTAACTTTCTGTGAAGTGTATCTCGGTGTCTACCCAACGGTAGACATTTGGGCCATATACTTTCATTTCTGCCAGCAAGTTCTCCCGAATAAGGCCAACCCGGATGCGCCCAAGGTGATGACCCAAACCGGTATGGCCATGATTGTCTCCCGGAATCCCTGTGCTTATCCCCGGGTTCTAGGACTAGACACATGCCGGAAATGGCAAAGGGGATTTCTGTATGTGAAGAACCCCAGCCCGGAAGAAGGCAAGAAGCCGGTTGATCTCATCAAGTTGCCCCCCTTCCAGAATGTTCTTCCAACTGCCATGAGGAACTGGGGGTATAACCCGAAGAGAAACGTGTCGGATGCCAACAACACGGACAACTGATTGAAGCAGTTGCTGGAGCTGGGACTTCGGCCGGATGATCTGAGTGCCACTTGGGTGAGCCGCCGGGTTCTCCCTCTCCAACTCCGAGCACACAAGATGTGCTTCATGGGCGGGCTCCGCGACTGCACGCGCACCACCACCTTCAATCTCAGCAAGGAGGAAGTGGCCATCTGGGCTCGCTTTATCCTCAAGGCCACCCTCTCGGAAATCTAGGATTATTGTTTCACGCCATACAGCCGAGATCGGCCAGCCTCCCAAGTAAGTTTTCTTAACCCTGCCGAGTAGCTCCTAGCTCAATATCTTCCAAACATACTTAGTTAATCTTGCGTAGTCTTAGCCATTTATGCTTTGTATTTGCATGTTGTATCGAGTAGAGCCTCAACTCGGTTCTCCTGAATAGACTTAGCTTCTGTATGCTTTTTGTTTGCATGTTGTACCGAGTAGAGTCTCAACTCGCTTCTCATGAATAGACTTAGCTTTTGTATGCTTTGTGTTTGCATGTTGTGCCGAGTAGAGTCTCAACTCGGTTCTCATGAATAGACTTAGCTTTTGTATGCTTTGTGTTTGCATGTTGTTGTCACGACCCCGGACCCAAAGATATACATACCGTTATGTATATCTTTGGGTCCGGGGTCGTGACAAGTCTTGGTATCAGAGCAGGACTGCCTGTAGGAAAACCTTACTGCTTGGTCGATGTCGAGTCTAGTGTTTGTGAAAACTACTTTGAAACTCAAAATGAATTGTAAAAACCTTCTTAGGATTCCTTTTGCTCCTTATCTGGTATCGCTCTAACTCTGGGTCATCTTACCTGTTTTGATTTGAAAAAGGTTTTGCTATCTCTTCTAGTCATCCAAAACCTAGGTGCCTTCTTTGGCAAGGACGTCTTTTACCCAAGTTGACCTAGATATGAGTTTCTAGAGTCGTGTGTGTTCCGTGTTCCGTGTTCCGTTATCTCTTAAACTGGGAGATTTCCTTTCCATTCTAATCTCTCAGGGTTGTGTGGATTCCACATTCTTACATGTTCTTAAGTCTCAAAATCCTGAACCTCGAGATCTGCTTTCCATCTCGAATGTATCCGTTATCCTTTGCTCAAATTCTTCCGGAGCTATCGTTGTCTTTTGAAAGATACTCGTGATTGCTATTCATAGTGTACTTTAAGGCACTAAGAGAGTAGTTACTCCTTTCTCTTGGTTTCTAACCTTGAACTTGAACCGAAGGTCCCGGAATGTGCTGAATTGCGGTGAGTTGAGTCATGTGGTTTCATAACCAGGTGATGCTCATGCTATCAGTACAGGATGCTGACCTTTAACCCAAGTTCTGTTTCTTTGAATCCTGAAGAACCTGTTCTACCTCAGAGGGCTAGGAATTTCCAACTCTCATAGCCATAGGTTTCCTCTTGGAATCAGAAGGATCGCAACAAGAGTGGTCATCTTGAATTCCCATATCTCTGTTCTTGGCTCAGCTATACCTCTCTTTTGGCATGGGTTCTACACCTGAGTATTAACCCGTGTATCCAACGTGATCCCAGGATTTTCCAGAGCACGTTCCTACTCTTAGCTGCTTCCCGAACTCCGTCCGTTGTTTGGAAACCAAGTTACATATGGTGTTGGATTCTTGCAATGCATTTGCTCTTGTTTTCTGTCAAAACATCCCACCTTGGAATGTCAGGAGAAACAAACTCAAGTACCTCGTTCATCTTACGAACCAGGTCAAAGTTTTGTAATTCTTAGATTAAAGAAGTTTCATTAGCTTCTGTTCTGTTCTACCTTCGAGTATCACACTCTTTGGCATCAAGAGGTCGTGTTAAGTTTCATGGCCTTAATGATGAAGTGATGCACCTACACATCCTCACCCTTCCTCCAAGCTTGAGTGCTTGAGAATGATGGGAGTGCATTGATGTGTGTATCAGGTATTCTTAGCAATTTCTAGTGCTTCGAAAAATCTAAGAAACATCTGTATCCTCCTTAGCACTATTGGTCACCCGGTCTCTGTTGAAGTAGACCGTGTTATCAAATCCGTTTGTTCTGATGCACCTTATTGATCAGAGAGTTAGGTTTATGCCAAAGCTCTCCAGACCATATCGGTTGCTTTGAAAAGCATGCCTCCTTTCGATTTCTAAGACATACCGGTGAGTTGTGATATTCTGGTTGTCTCTCTAGAAGTATCACCAGGTGGTTACCTGACCGGGATGTCTAAACAAGGGGTAGTTTGAACTACTCTTTTCTCCAAGAAAACTCCGCTGGACACCCTGGACAAGTAGGTTGAGCTTAAACAACAACTTGGAGAGTTGAAAGACAAGAGCTCCGCCTAACTTGATCCTCTGTTAAGGGATGTCTAGTTTCCTTTGTGTTGAAGCAGGATAGTATCTCCGTAGTGGACATGCTATCATCCCACCTTGATTTGATTTGGGTTATCGTCAGATCAAGTTCAGATTCAAGGACTATCTTGACGGTGTTTTCACTCATGGTGTTTTGCTGAGTAGACCTTCATGTCCTTTGGTCTGACCAATACCTTGCCTCATTCATGTATCATATGAACCCTCTTCTTGGAGTGTTATGATAAGGGTATTGTCGAGCCCATCGATGACATCCCTATTTCCTCCAGGTTGCAAGAGGTTCATGTTGAACGCTTGGCACTAATGTTAGAAACTTTCGGGAACCATCTTTGTGTCATCACGAAGTTGGGTTCCAGATGTTCGAAGTGGCTTACTCGAGTCCATGTGCTTATGGTGAAAGTTGTCGCCGTGGATTCGAGTAAAGTTTTCTTGTTCCTTCGGGAATAACTCCAAGTCGGTCATGCATGTGTGGAGTATTCTTGAGATGGTTGGTTGTTACCTCCAATTACCTGAAGAAATTTCCATCCACACTAAGCCCTGACTGGTTATCCGTGAAAGAGAAGAAGTTCAAGAACTTCGTTATCTTTGTATCGTCTTTCCCACAAGGACTCCGATGTGTTTTGTTGCAAGTAGTCCATGTAGGTGCAACCGTCTTTTGCAAGTTGCTAATACATGAGTTCTACAATCCTGCTCATCTTCTTGAGCTTGGCATCGTAGTCCATGTCTTGAGAATCTAGTAAATGTGTCCCGTTGATAACCGGTGCAATCTCTTCGCTCAAACATACCGAGTCTAAGTTATCAATCCACTAACCAGAGCTGAATCTCAAGCAGCAAGGATGGTTGGTGTTTCCTCAAGGGTGTTGAAATAGGTCCATTTGAAAATCCGGCATGGTTGATGCTGTGGTTGACACAATTAGCCGGAAGGCCTAATGTCATATCTCTTTGAGTCCGTAAGAACAACCACTCTCCGTGAGAATTCTTGTGTGGTTCATTCAAACAAGTTTTCCTCACCGTTCTTCAAAACCGGAGTTCTACTTTCACTCGATGACCTATAGAAGGCTTGTCGTGAGCCTGCTGTCGGTATTTGAACATCCAGGATAGCCTGGAAGTTGATCTTTCCAATATCTCCCCGCTGAACCTCCAAAACCTTTGTTCTAGTGGAAACAAGTTCATCATGAGAAAACTCGTGGTGTTTCGTAACCGCCTTGATCAGTTCCCTTTTTCAAGTTGTTTAAACTCGAAGTTCTGTTCATCTCACACATTGTGTGAATTTGTCAGTTACTTCAGCCTTGGGATCTTAACCATGTGGTAAACGTATTATTACGGAAGAACACAATAGGAAAGAGATTCCATGTTTCCTTCCGGTGTTTCAATCCTCGATGGTTGCTCATCTTTATGGTATGACCAAGAATTCCTCCTTAATCATGGTGTTCCAACTTCTTTTGGTTACTCATATCCTGTCGTGAAGTAACATTCCGATCCTTGACCAAGTTTTCGACAAAGTTTTGACGGAATGAAAGTTCCTTCATCTATTGTGTCCACCTTGAAGAGTGAACATGATCTTGTATCAAATTTTTCTCCAACGCACGATTACAGTGTTTTCTCGTGTTTTTCCTCGTCTGTGGATATTATGTCTTGGTATCCAAGACAATCCTTCCCATCTTGGTATTCTGCTTGAAGATACCTCTATGTCGTAAGTTGTTCCACCTTTCTTTCGAAAAGGATTCAAAGTCTTGTGCAAAGCTCATATTCTAAATCCTTTCAATACCAATCGTCCGCAAACTTGAAACCATCTTCTATTCACTCTGTTACCTTGATGTATTTCATGTCAGTTAACTCAAAAGTTCGTTATGAACATTCCTGCCGTGAGTTAGCCATGAGATACTCGATCTTCGTGAAGATCATTTCCTAAGAGTTTCCCTCTTACCTAAGGTGTATCCGTGCAACACTTCAAGATGCTACGGATCAACCTCTTCGATAAGAGAACCGTAAGGTTCGAGAAGATCGTTCAAAACCGGTGTTCCTTCTTTCTTCTCCTTCAGGAATCTCGGGACGAGATTCTTGTAAGGGGGGTAGATTTGTAACATCCCAAAGTTTGCTACTTTAAGGTGTGTGGTGTGTGTTCATCTCATACATGCATCAAACAAAATTCAAATCATGTTTGAACCAATTTAAAACTTGAATTCAAATGGTTAGAGAAAATTTCCAGCAGATAGTACTTAAAATGGGTTTCAAAATCTTGTTCTGAAAAGTATTCCAATTTCACCAAAGCAACACATGGTGTTGTTGGAAATTTCATAAGCTTTCCAAATCTTATTTTTGCCAAATTTTCTGGTTACAAAAAGGCCCCCAAAACTTGGTTCTTGTTCTGGTTTTAAAGAGAAAAGGGCTTCTCTGTATTTCCGAAAAACTTCCAGGGGGTTTTCTTGGAAAATTCTTTTTGTCTTCTTCAACCTTTTGCCAGGAGGATAAGCAGGCAGCTCGCCGGAGTTTCTGCCACGCACCTGCTGCTCCTTGCTTGCGTGGCCAGGTTCTGGAGGAAGCACTCGGCGCCCTCTCACTCCCCTATCCCCTCGAATCTCTCTCACTCTGGCTCTCTGCCCTTAGAACCGAAACCCTAACCGTAGCTCTACTGCCCTCTCCGGCCGCCGCCGATTGCCACCCTCTCCGGCCACCTGAGGTTAAAATTGAAGCCACCCCCGGAATCTCCATAGCCTCCTCCACCTCCCTGCCAAGCCGCGGTTGCTGGGACGCCGTGGAACGCGAGGATTCCGTCGTCTCCTTCCTCTCCGGCCGCCACGGATTTTCACACGCCGCCGTGGATTCCGGCCTTCCCTCGCCACCTCGACCACTCCCCCAGACTCCCCGCGTTGTGGTGAGCTTCGTGGTGCCCTCGCCTTAACACCTCCCCCTCTGTATCGCGCTGCCGCCGTGCGCCGCCGAGCGCCACTGCGGATGCTCGCCGCCGACGAGGATTCCGGTGGCCATTAGGCCCTCCGCTGGCATCCCCCAACTCGCCATGTCCTCCTCTCTCTAATGGTAGAGTTTAATTTGAAACTTGTGCGCGAATTCGATCGAATTGGATCGAATCTATGAAGATCAGGGTAACGTGATGTCATGGTGACATCAGCCTGATGTCATAATCCCATATTTAAGTAATTCCAGAAAATGCCTTAAACTTGAATAATTAATATCTTTTAATCTGTTACTCAGAAAAATAAAATAAAAATATGAGAGAGATTAGGAAAATGTGCTCTTTCCAAAAATACCATTTTCACACATGTTTGAGAAAGTCCAAAAAATGGCTTTATTTAATGCTGTTTAATTCATTTTAAATAGAAAAATAAGTTTTTATTCACTAAAAATAGAAAATTAAAAGTTATATATCAAATTGCTCAAAATGACAAGTACAATCTAGTTATGATGTTTTCAAACTCTTTTGAGCACTTTAAATTGCACTCACTTTTATAATCGTCCGAAACCCCCTCCGGGGTCTATTTCGGGCAAATTTCAGAAATCTGCATTAATTGTCATACGAACCCTAGCAACCCATCAAACATGTCTAGGGCTTTATTTCAATGCATTAATTTGCTCATGCATACATGTTGTGCATTGCATATATGCCATGGTTGATTGTTCTCCTTTTCGGTGTTGTTTCCCCCTCGATAGAACGTGACTCCGAAGAGAAGGCCAGCAGTCCAATGGCGAATACTTGATCCTAACCGACAAGTCAAGCACTTATTCCTGAAGACTTTATCTGGTTTTCTTATAACCAAGGCAAGCATAACCTCTTATCTGCTCATATATGATTTCAAAGTGATTTGAATCTCGTACTTTGCATTCGGTTCCAAACTATTTGATGTCAGTAGATAGAGTTCTCCTATATACTGCATAACCTAGATATCCTGATCCACTTCACCTAGCAGCTATAGGTTTGTTTGTGCGCGCTTCGCTAAACCTTGTGAGTCTTGCTTAGCCATGCCTAGTTGATGAATCTGGTCAATGCGTGAATCTTCTATCTCAGGTGTTTATGGTTTGAATTATCTTTGATAACTTGACTAATCACGGCATGGATGTGAGGCCACAATGGGTTGTGGCGTTTTGTCCTGTTCATGCCCCTAGGAGCGAGTTCTCGCCTTCGAGCCAAGACTGAGCGTACAGCCACACGTGGGCCGATGAACCCCGCCCGGCTGACTAACTTGTTTAACCTTATCCATGAGCCACGTAGTTTGAGCTTTCCATCTGCGTGTGAGTCGGAAAATGTTTTGGAGAAAACTAGGTCGTGACCGGGACAAGTGATGGACGTACACGGATCTTGTTCCCGACTCACAGAACAGGTGCCGTCAGGAGGTGGCCAACTCCCTGTTGACGGGGTGGCCCTGTTTGGGTTGACTCATGGATATGGTTCGACAAGGTAAAGGCTGGGAATCGACTACCCTCTGCCGGCACTTCCCGGACTAGTGCTAACCCTGGTGGCACTAAGAGTCGGTTGGTACGTGTGGGTAAAGTTGTACACCCCTGCAGGGTTAAATCTTTTCGAAAAGCCGTGTCTGCGGTTAAAGACGACTTGGTGACGAATTCTGTGATCATAGATAACTTAAACGGAATGACTAAAACTTGCTGATTACGATTGAAGGATGCCTCCTCGGAGATGCCGAGAGGGGTTACCTTGTAGCATGAGATAATGTGGAACAACTGGAGGAGGTGATCTTTGAAGCACGAGGTGCTGATATGTTCTGGTGGATTAAAAGATGATGATATCAGTAGTTGAGTAGTTTTCTCATCTGTTTTCAAAATACTCCATGAGACGTGCTACTCCTTCCTCAACTTGCAAATCAAAGATGGCTTTACGCAAATAACCTTCATGAAACCTTTTCGAAATAGCAGATATATAATAGGTTAATTAAGTCTTGTTGAGTACCTCCCGTACTCAGGTTTGCTTAATTTTGGTTCAGGAGAAGATCTCACATCGGTGGTGTTTCAACGTGGACATCGACGAGTAGTTCGGGGTTCCCAGGTAGCAGCCTGGAATCTATGGGCTGGGACGTCGCCTTATGTTGCGGCCTCTTAGGCCTTTTTGGTTCTTGTTGATTAGCAACATAATTTGCCTTCCGTTGTCTGATGTAATGTTGGGTCGTGTGACCTCTATTTGTAAGCTATACTCTAGTAACGCCTGTTAATAAAGCTTCATGTTTAGAGTACTGCTTTGATCGGTTGTTGGTTTCGAGCTCATTGTTATACAGTTTTGGCTATGCCTGCATAGTTGTCGCAGTCGAGGGGTTGTGGAGCCGATGATCCATGTCCGAGCCCGCCTGTCGATTTGATCGGCCTGGGGCGAGGTAACCCCAGTAACCCTCGATTGTTGTTGCACTTTCTGGACACATAGCATCTCTGTATAGCTTTGGTCCCGTTTCCTTCAGTTTCATTCGATTCGTGGACGCTTTGATATGCGTAGTTGGTTATGACTAGCGTGGACACAAGGAGTAGTAGACTGGGGATCCGGACTACGTGCCGATGAATCCAGTCTGCCTGCCGTTGTTTGTTGCGGCCGGGGCTGGTAACCCTGAAGCCCTTGTGAGTCCATGGCTAGGAGCACATAACGGTATGTATATCTTTGGGTCCGGGGTCGTGACAGTTGTGCCGAGTAGAGTCTCAACTCGATTCTCCTGAACATACTTAGTTCCTTATGCTTTGTGTTTGCATCTACAGGTTATTCCTCGCCAGAAAGAGGAAGATAAGGCAGTCTTTGAGCAGAACTGGCAGCCGGACCGGACTGAGGACGACGAGGAGCAGTTCGACGTCCAAGACACGCTCTCTATTCCGCTCGCCATTCCTGCCGGCCAAGACGTACGGTAAGTCCCGAGTCCCAACGTCAATCCGGGACTGGTCCGAGGATGATGAAGGTGACCGAGACCACTATTGCATGTACTCCGATGCTTTCTGGCTTCTTCTCGGACTCATATTTGTATTTTCTCTTCTTGCTTGCAGACGCGATGGAGGAGGAACTGATTGACGCGGAGCCCATGTCAATCGCTGCCCCCTCCGGATTGAGGAAGCGATCCGGCAGTGGTGTCGTCGAGCCTCCCACTACCAAGAGGCTGAAGAGGGTCGCGAATTGCAACAAGACCACCTCTACTCGCACCAAGAGGCCACAGCGACCGACCGAGGAAGGGTAAACTTTTTCCGAGATGCTCCATGCTTTGTGTTTGCACTTTCCTGCCTTTTCTAATCTGGATGCTTTGTGTTTGCATTTTTCTCATTCCTCTGCTTTTTCTTTCTTCCCCTTAGTGATGCACTCGTTGCTGATGCCCCTAAGGCACCCCCAAAGCCGAGTGCCCCGCGAGAAGTTGTGGACCTCGATCCCGAGGATCCAGAGACCCAGCCTGAGGAGAGGACCGAGATGCCCCCTCTAGACCAGAAGACCAAGATCTCGACGCTGACCACACTGGCGCCGAGATGGATACAGATAGGGCTTCGGAGCAGCCGGAGCCCACCCCTGAACAGCAACCACTAAAACCCACCGCCGAACAGCAGAAGCAACCCCCAGAAGAGAAACACCAAACCGAGCAGTAGCAGCCACCAAAGGAGCAGCACCAACAAGACGTCGGGCAGGCTGAGCAGCAGCAGCCCCAGCAACAGGCACAACCGACGCAGCAGAAATTCCTCCAGTAGCAGCAGGAGGAGCCAGGCCACCCACTCCGCCGAGAAAGCCCACTCCCTTGGAAGTTGCGGCCACAGCCGAGACGGCCACCGCCAAGACCATCAAGACCAAGACGACCACGAGCTCCTACTGCCACGCGCCGGGCTCCGGCAGCTGCAGCAGCACCAAACCCTTCACCGCCGAGTAGCGATCCGGCGCCCACAAGGAGCGGCCCTGCCACACGCACCCGGCACCCAGTAGCAGATTCAATTTGCGCCCTCGCAAAAACTGGCTGCAGGGGCGGGTAGCAGTGGAACATCTGATGCCATTGTGAAAGTTCCGGCTCACTGGCAAGAGCTGTAGGAGTAGCACCGGAAACAGCAGCAGCGGGAGCAGGAACAGCAGCAACAACAACAGAAGAAGAAGACCGGCACGGTCGGATCCAAGACCAAGGCCGCTACCCTGACCATTAAGCCGGATACCCAGCTGACAGAGCTTGCTCACGAGCTGCGCGAAGACATAGATGCTATGCTGGACCGGATAGGCTATATTGATGTGGAGTACAACGGCAAGAAACTGGGCAACCTGGATAACTATCGGAAAGCCTGGAACGATGCCGATGTCGGCCCCATCTGTATGGTTGTTGTTGCATCCAGCACCACTCTGGCGCACAAGATGTACTGCTTGCGCACTGTTGCTGAAGACACCGAGAACACCTCCCGGGTAAGTACTTTCTCTCCTATCCGGTTTTCCGAGTTGTGACTTTTTCTATCCATCTTCTATACGCCATCCAGTCCCCGAGATTTGGGCCGAGTAGGCAATACTCGACCGAGTTGAAGTTTTACTTGGGTCGAATCTTCCCACTAACATTGTATCTGTTTTCTTTTCAGGAATGCACTGACGCTCGCGCCAAGATCTTCCGCATGCTCCTCTGGTCCCACCGGAACGTCAAGGAGCAGAACCGGGATCTGCAGGAGGAGCGTGGCGAAATAGGTAACTATTATTCTTGCCGAGTTACTACATATGCTTTCTCGGCATCAGTTTTCTAACCCGGTTTATGTTTCCCAACTCACATCTATCATGGAGAAGCAGCTCGCGGATGCTATCAACAAAATCTCTTCCTTGGAGAGTAAGTGTAACATTGTTTGTTTGTGCGTTTTGTGTCTATGAAAATTTCTTTCTCTCTGCTTAACTTTGTTTCTCTGTACGTGAGCACCAGGCCTTTGCCGAGAACCACCAAGATTGCACTGTGCTGGCCGAGTCAGCGCAGAACAAAATCTTGGCTCTGGAGAGTAAGTTGCATCTACCTTTCTCTTATCCGGTTCTTGTATCTTTACTATCTTGCTGGCCGGGTTGGCTCCTTCGCAGAGGAACGCAAATTATTCCTTGATCAACACCAAGGGTGTGTCACTCCAGCCGTGGTGCAGCAGCAAGTGCAGGCCAGCCAGACCAAGTTAGAGGAAGACCTCGCCGCCGAGAAGCAGGATGTGCTCAAACTGAAGCGCGAGCTGGCTAAGGAAATCAAGCCAGCACTAAAAGCCGGAAATGATAAGACCGGGCAGGAAAAGGCAGGCGGCAAGGAGTCCGAGAAGGACGACGCAGTGATCAAGGAAGACGGGATGGGCGACGACCAGGAGGCAGCCGAGCCGAGAGATGGCTCCGAGGAGGTGGATGAGGAGATCCAAGCTGAACAGCAGCCCACTGCCTCTTCCAGAGTTGTTACCACCGAGATGGTGATCTCCACGCCGGCCCCCGAGTTGAGCACATCGGAGGCCACTGCCGAGAATGCCGCATCCGGTCCTCCTACACCAACTGACGGCTTTACGACCCCTGCATCAACTGCCGCCTCCGAGTCCGTCACCGAGTCCTCCGACCCGGCAGGTGCTGAAGCGAACACCACTCCCTCAACGGCAGCCTAAATTCTTGTTTGGTTTCATTCTCAAACTTTTTATCAGATCCCCGATATGCCAGGTGCAAATTTATCCAACAATTATTATTCCGTGTTTGCTACTCAGTTATAATTTAGCTTTCAGCAAGACTCGCTGAATGCCGGATTGCGCTAATTTCGAGTCCCCGATTTGGTTTTCTTATCCACCCGGCTCTTTTGTCTTTGTTCTTACCTGCCACTTGTGGCTTGTTGGTAGTCGAGTCACAAGATTTCAAAAACCGAGTTTCTAATACTTAACAACTTTGAGATTTGAAATTAACACTGCCCAGTACTTAGCCGAAAAAGCATATGAAAAAAGCACTCAACTTGGTTGATACACTCTTTCTTTCCTTAGCAATTTTTTGTGTGTTCATTTACCTTTGGCTTGTTCAATTGCTTGCCATGAAGCCGGGTTGCGGACATCAGTAAAGTCGAAGAGTTGTCCCTTAGGTTTGAACACATTACTAGACATGTGTATGAAATTCCGAGTAGATTAGCCGAGTAGACAAAGTAAACAAAGTAAATGACACAGAGGAAGTTTTGCACAGGCAATCCCCGAGTTCAAACTCGGAGTGCCGACTTGGAATTCAACTCAGTAAGGAGATACTTACAATGATTTTTCAGGAATGAAAACGGCGGAGTAGAGCTACATTCCAGGGATGCTTGGATTCCTCTTCGGATTTGTCCGCCCTGTTCTTCCGTGGTGCCTGTGCATCAATGAAATAGTACGCATCATTGTGCAGAGCCTTGCTCACAATGAATGGACCTTCCCACGGAGGGGAAAGTTTGTGCATCCCGGCGGTGCGTTGCACAAGCCTAAGCACCATATCTCCTTCTCGGAATACCCTTGGGTTTACTTTTCGGCCATGATAGCGTCTCAGATTCTGTTGATATACAGCTGATCGTGAGAGAGTTAACTCTCTTGCTTCTTCTAGCAAATCAACATCATCTTCTTGGGCTTCTCTTGCCTCTGCCTCAGTATAGAGGGTTACTCTGGGTGAGTCATGCTCAAGGTAAGTGGGAAACACGGCCTCTGCTCCATATACTAGGAAGAATGGTTTGTATCCGGTTGATCGGTTAGGGGTAGTCCTTAGACTCCACAACACCGCCGGCAACTCGTCTAGCCAACAGCCAGGTGTTTTTTGTAATGATTCAATTAGCCTTGGCTTTATTACGGATAGGACCATGCCATTAACTCTTTCAACTTGCCCATTTGAAGCCGGATAGGTGACTGATGCAATGTCTAGCCGGATACGCTTCTCCTTGCAGAATCAAGCAAAGGCTCCCTCACCGAAATTTGTTCCATTATCTGATCTGATCCCATGCGGGTAGCCATACCTCAGGATAATATCCTTCAAGAAACTTACTGTTGTGTTTCCATCACACTTCCGGATTGGCTTTACCTCAATCCATTTGGTGAACTTATCAACCATGACCAGGATGTGAGTCATGTTGCCCCGAGCTCGCTTGAAAGGACCCACCATATCCAAGCACCATACTGCAAATGGCCAAGTGATGGGGATTGTCTTCAACTCGGATGCTGGCATGTGTATCTTGCTTGCATATCTCTGGCACCCATTGCACTTTCTCACTAGATCTTCTGCTTGTTGCAAGGCAGTGAGCCAAAAAAATCCATGCCGGAAAGCTTTATTAACTAGGGCCCAAGATGAGGCGTGGTGCCCACATTCTCCTTGGTGTATCTCTCTGAGAATTTCTTCTCCCTCTTATGGTTCAACACGGCATTGGAGCACACCAGTAGCACTTCCCTTATGAAGCTCTTTGTTGATGATAGTATAGCCCTTGGATCTCCTTTGTATCCGCCTGGCTGTGACCTTGTCACCTGGCAAAGTTCCATCCATCAGGAAGGATAATATGGGCACATCCCAGCTTGGTGTGGTCCTAGTAGGAAAAACTGGTTCATCCACTTCCATTGGATTAGGAACCATGACTTGCTCCGAGTTGGAGACGAGTCCCCGAGTACTGACAAATGATCCCTGAGATGAATGCGACAGTCCCCGAGTTGGGAGGAGCAGTCCGCGAGTTGGGAGGGGCAGTCCCCGGTTTCTCCTTTGTGCTCTCCCAATCAATCTCCATGCGAACAGCTTCTGAGTCCGGTAGAGCCGGGATGAATATGGACTCCGAGTTGGGTGAGGGCTTGATAGAAGGTTTCCTCAAGTGCTCCAGAGAAATCCTAGCCGGGATGAATTGCCGAGAAGAGCCCAATTTGGACAGAGGGTCCACAACATCATTTTTAGCTTGGTGGATGTGATGCAACTCACACCCATCAAAGAATCCGGACATATTTTCGAAAAGAACCGGTAAGATGCATGTTAGCATCCAACGTGTCCCAAGTCCCCGAGGCTTGTTGGACCACCAGGTCCGAGTCGCCATAGCATACAATCTGCCGAATTCCAATCTCCTTGTACACTTTCACCCGTGGACCAGGGCCTCATACTCAGCGACATTATTGGATGCCGGAAAATGAATCTGCAGCACATATTTCAGATGATCCCTTTTGGGTGAGGTGAGAACCACTCCGGCGCCGAGACCCTCTTTCAGTTTGAACCCATCAAAATGCATTCGCAAGAAATTGATTTCCGGTAAAGGTGGCTCATATTGCATCTCGGCCCAATCAACGAAGAAATCTGCCAAGGCTTGAGATTTGATCGCTTCTCTCCTGGCATACCCTGGGGTATAAGCAACTAGCTCAATTGCCTACTTGGCTACCCGGCCACTTGCATCCTTGTTTCCCATAATCTCCGAGATGGGAGCGATGCTCACCACTGTGATTGGATGCTCTTGAAAATAATGCTTGAGCTTCCTGGCAGCCAGGTAGACTCCATATGTCATCTTCTGGTAGTGAGGATAATTCTGCTTGGAGCTAGATAGCACTTCGCTCAAATAATATACCGTCCTCTGCATGGATTTCCCTTCTTCTTCTCGCTCCACTACCACCACCATGCTCACTACCCGGTTGGTAGCTGCAATATAGAGCAGCATTGGCTCCTTAGGCAGAGGGCACGCCAGAATGGGAGCAGTACCCAGCATGGTCTTGAGCTCCTTGAGCGCCACATCAGCTTGTGAGGTCCAAACAAATTTGTCGCTTTTCTTCATGAGCTGGTAGAGAGGCAAGGCCTTCTCACCCATTCTTCCCACGAACCAGCTAAGCGAAGCCAGGCACCCAGTAAAATTCTGCACATCCTTTAGTGATCTCGGCAAAGACATGCTCTCAATAGCTTTTATCTTGGAAGGATTGGCTTCAATGCCCCGGCTAGACACAAGGAAGCCGAGTAGCTTCCCACCCGGGACGCAAAATTGTAACTTAGTTGGATTCAGCTTCATCCGGTACTTTCGCAAGCTTGCGAATGTTTCTTCAATGTCACTCAGCAGTGTGTGTTTTTCTTTGGTTTTGATGACTATGTCATCCACATACACCTGCACATTTTTACTGATCTGCGCATGGAGGCATTTCTGCATGCATCTCTGGTACGTGGCCCCAGCATTCCTCAATCCAAAACACATACCATGATAGCAATAAGCCCCGTACGGGGTAATAAAAGCGGTCTTTATTTTATCAGCCGGATTCAGTGGAATCTGGTGAAAACGAGAGTAGGCATCAATAAAAAACAAAAATTCTCACCAGGCAGTGGAATAGATCACCTGATCTATCCGGGGCAGTGGGAACGGGTCCTTGGGGCAGGCCTTGTTCAGGTCGGTGTAGTCAACGCACATCCGCCACACCACAACGACCATGGGACCGTCCTTCTTCTTATCCACCATGACCGGATTGGCCAGCCAATCCGGATGCAGTACCTCCATGATAAATCCACTTGCTAGGAACCTTGTGATCTCATCGCCAATGGCTTTCCTTCTCTCTGCCGCAAAGCGGCGCATAGCTTGCTTCACCGGCTTGGCATCCGGCCGCACCTGTAAAGAGTGCTCAACCAAATCCCTTGGGACACCCGGCAGATCCTGATTGGACCATGCAAAGACATCCCGATTCTCACGGAGGAAGTGGATGAGCGTGCTTTCCTATTTATCCTCCAATCCGGCGCCAATGATGGCAACACGCTCCGGGAATTCCGGGTCAATCTGCACCTTCTTTGTCTCCTGGGAGGCCTGGAATGTGACGCCATGCTGAGAGCTCGGCATGCCAGGCATACCGAGTTGAGATGCCTGGGCCAGAGCCACCACCTCATGTATCTTCTTATTCTCGGCCGCCATGACCATGGACTCGGCTAGCCGAGATCCAGCAGACGCGCAATCCAGGAAGCACTTGTAGTCACCCGAGATGGTGATTATGCCATTGGGACCGGGAAGCTTCATCTTCAGGTAGGCCGCATGAGTGGAGGCCATGAACTTGGTTAGAGCAGGTCTGCCGAGAAGGGCATGCTAAGGGCTTTGGAGATCAACCACCTCAAACTGCAGGCACTCAGTCCGGCAGTTCTCCCTGGTGCCAAAGAGCACGTCGATCCAAATCCGGCTAATAGGAGCACAAGAGACTCCCGACACAATGCCATGAAATGTAGTCCGGCTAGGTAGCAGCATGTTCTCGGCAACGCCGAGCTTCTCCATGGTATCTCGGTACATAATTTTTATGCTGCTCCCATTGTCAATCAGCACTTTGCTAAACTTCACATTCTTCTTGGACCCCAGGAAGGTTGGGTCCACCACCAGAGCATAGTGAAAGCGCATGGTGCCCCATATGTGGTTTTGGTAATTAATGACAATCCTTATGGACTAATGTTTGCATTGAGTTATCCTTGTAGATCTTGTCCATAGGAATTAATGGAGTTCATGTGTTGAACTCTATTTATCTTCCTTGATGGCCATTGTTACATTCAAGGATTTATATGAAGAATGGTCATGGTTTGAGTTGAGCTTATTGCTAATGTGTCTTGAAGAAAAGGATTAGGTGACTTTCATTATCATGTTCAAGACATCACCATTTGAAGTAAGAAGCAAAGATACAAGGTTGATCAAGCAAGTGATCAACACACAAAGCTACAAGATATACCAAGTGGGATTATGTATCTCATGGTATGGTAAGCATTTGTCAATATAGCTTTGTGAACTAACCCATGATATGTGTGTGTGGCATCTCTACGTGTGGTTAGGTATCTTTCCATGGGATTGAACCAAAAGGTAGATTTCATATAGCCCATGGTCTATTTCCTCGTCAAGCGGTGTTCGTCACATAGATTGACATGGAAGCTCAAGTGAAGCATCCAGAAGATATCCTATGCTTGATGCTTGCCACCCTTTTGGAGATTGTGGCCTTGTGAAGATTTGCCAACAAAGGTCTCTCCCATAATGGTGTATGGGGAGCTAGTCTCTCCCATAATGGTGTATGGGGGAGCAACTTGCAAGTATTCATCAAGCAGAGCTTGTGCTAGCAAGCACAATCAAGAAAGAAGATCCAACTTGAGAGAGTCAAGATCGTCATCATCTAGCTCAAGTTGAATGCTCAAGGCAAAGGTATAATCTTGATAGGTTTTCTATTTTACCGGTCTCGTGTCTTTAGGAGACCGGGTTATAGGATAGATAGTCGTACTATCAAGAGGGGCTCTCAAGTGAGTAACTTGAAAATCGTTATGGAGAGCTCAAACCTTTGCATACTTTGCATATCATCTTTCTTGGTTCTTCCCCATTGGTCCCCAAGCCTCCAAGCACGAAATTTCCCCTCTCCCCCACCATTGTTGACCTTGGATAGCTTTCCCCTCTCCCAATCCCTCCTATGATTCTTGCATATCTTTTATGGAGAAGTTAGGGGAGATCTAGATCTACATTTCCACCAATCCATCTTCCTTCTTAGTGAGGGGAACTTAGTAGATCTTGATCTTGGAGTTCTTGTTGTTTCTCCTCCTTTGTTCTTCCTCTCTTATTCCCCCATAAGCATTTTATTTCTTTGTTGGAATTTGAGAGTGAAGGATTTGAGCACTTGTGTTCTAGCCATTTGCATCGGTTGCATCGGTTTGCTCTCTCCACGAGGATTCGTGGAAGTTGAAAGTTTGTGAGCTTGTTACTCTTGGGTCTTGGACCCTAGAAGACTTATGGTGTTCTTGGGAGCCTCCAATTGAGTTGTGGATGTGTGCCCCAAGATTGTGGTGACACCAAGAGCCTCCAATTAAGTTTTGGATGCGTGCATCGGGTTTGAAGGTTGCCAATAGTGGAAGGTGAACTAGGCCTTTGTGGCGGGGTTCATCGGAGTATAGGGTGAGGCCTTTGTGGCGTTGAGTAGGCCTCTTGTGGCGAGCTCACACCCCTCCAACGAGACGTACTCCACTTTGTGGGAGGAACTCGGGAATACATCATCGTCTCTGTGTGCCTCGGTGATTTCTATACCCGAGCTTTTTACTTATGCAATTTACATTGTGATAGCCTTCGATCTTGAAGTTATATATCTTGCTATCACATTGTTACTTGTCTTTCTTAGCATAAGTTGTTGGTGCACCTAGTTGACCCTAGAATATTTAGGTTGTATGCTTGTTAATTTAAACACCTAGTTTATTTCCGCATTTTGCATGCCTTAACCGGAAAAGTTTTAATCGCCTATTCACCCCCCTCTAGGAGACGTCGTTGTCCGTTCACATAGGTTCACGGATTAGGCATGATCTTGGGATGATCAGCTCGGAACCAGACAATGTCCTGGTCGCACCAATGCATGTAATCCGGCACTGCAGGCATCACATCGTTTACCTCCATCGCTCGCCTGCACTATCTCTGCTTGTCATCCAGCTCAGTGGTGAGCACCATGTAGCTCCCATGATGCACCTGGTACTGATTCCGGTCTCCACCACCACCATTGTCATTATTGTTGTTGTTGTTGTTCCGGTTGAAGTTGTTGTTGCGGTTGCTGTTACGATTGTAGTTGCGGTTGTTGTTGTTGTTGGCCCCCTGTGCCAATTGGTTCACATTCTCCCTTTGTTGGTTCTCGGCCAGCCTGGGAGTAGTTGCCCGGATAGGTTGAACATTGGAGCCTGGAGCCAGCAGAGGAGGAGGGGGAGGCAGCTCGCCAAAGCCCTCGCTCTTAATTCGGTCCCACCAGCTGCACTGCCGAGTAGTGTGGTTGGCTGGCCTGCTCGGATGCCGAGTATGAAAACTGCATGGCCCCTCCTTCATCGTCTCAAAGATAAATCTCTTAGTAGAGACTCCGGATTCCTTGGGAGCATTGTACTGTTGAGGAGCATTTTACTGCTTCTTGAAGTTTTGGCATGGTTCTGGTTTTGTCCGTACTGGGGCCCAGCAGTTTTTTGCGTTTGGCTGCTCCCGGCAGCGGGTTGATCCTGGTTAACTGCAGCCACATGGTCCGATCCATAGAGGATATCCGGACGGTCATCTCTTCTCTTGTTCCAGAAATCTTAGTGATCATTGCGTCGGGCTCCATCATTGGCATGGTTCCTTCTTCTCGGCTCGAACGAATCAAGCAGAGGTTGAGTAGGGTCGCAGAGTGCATCATATCTGCAATCTTGATCGTCTCGGCGAGCGTACTCGGCATCTCCCTCTGCAATTTCTGCCACAACATGCTGCCATGTCAGCAGCCTTGAGCAAACCAGGCAATAGCTTGTGACTCGTTCACACCCTCGCAGGTGTTCCTCAGTGTGCGCCACCGAGTAAGATATTCTCGATCAGTTTCTTCTTCCCTCTTCTTGCACGCCGAGAGCTGTTGTCGCCTATTCGTCCTATTGTAGGTGCTGGTGAAGTTGTTGATGAAGGCTTCCGAGAAATCGAGCCAGCAATTGACGCTGTCTCTCGGTAAGTTGTTGAGCCAGCAATCGAGATGGGCGAGCAATTGACGCCCTCCAACATCTGGGGAACATATCTCACAGCCCATCTCCGGTTACCGCCGGCAATGTGCACAGCAGTAACATAGTCATTCAGCCAGTCATCCGACTTGGTGCTTGCATCATAGGTCTTGGTCCCTCTTGCTAGCTGGAACTTGGGCACAGCCTGCTCGTCCATGATTCTGGGACCAAAGCAAAATGGTCCGATTGGGCCCGCGCTTCTATTTCCTTCAACAGGTGGATCATGTCCACCTTGTACCTTGCATCACTCGGCTGCAGCATCCTCGCTCCCAACCGAGATGCAATATCTCTTGGGTCGGCGTATCCGGCTTGCTCCATCGCCGAGTACCCATCATTGTAGCGGTCCTGGTGCACAGCACCGGGTTGAGAAACAGGGTTGCCCAAAGGGGCAGCCACTTGTGGCTAAACAGCATGACCCACGCCGAGCTGAGGCTGAACCGGGTTGGCAACCGGATGCTGAGATGGAACAACTCGGTTACCTCCTTGACCCTCTTGATGAACTCGGGCAGCAGTGTAGCCACCACCTTGCGCGTTGTGTTCTTGACCGGGCTGCCGATCTACAGCTAACTGTTTTTTGGCGACAGCCGGATCGTACACCTGCATTTGCTTATTCTTCCCGGAGTTCACACTCCGAGCTCTCTCACCACCGGAAAGGGGTGATGAGGCCTGTCCTCCGGATCTTGACCCACGTGACTGAACAACATGAGACGCACCAGCTCCCGGATTCGCTTTCCGGAAAGCTTCATTCTGCCTGCCAGCTTCAAGAACTAGCTCATTGAGCCGATCATGTTGCCTAGAGCGAGCTTCGCCAGATAAGTTTGGCAGCTTGGCGGCAACTGCCTCCGCGGCTCTAAGTGTTTTGGCAGGAAGCTATACTTGGGTCTACCAGCCGAGGTCATACTAGCGGACTTGCTAGCAGTTTTACCATCTCTAGCCATCTAGGCACCTAGGTTGCGGCGAATAACTCCTATCCGGCTAGGGTTTCTAGCAACAGGAGTTAAACCATGGGCCATATTGTACTCATTATGGTCAAGATCAAATTCTAATCTCACCTTTGTCATTTCTTGGGCCTCCAGGAGCATGGACCGGCGCTGCTCCTCGAGCTGCACCCTCAACACCGCCGGATCCGTATCCGCGGCAAGAGGCATGCCCAACTTTTCAATGACACCGGCTAGAGGATTTGGTATCGCAGTAGATGTAGAGGGAGCCTTGAACCCAGGTTAGTTCTCGGGCTTGTCGTAGGGCTTGTGGCTCGGCCGTG
Source organism: Alopecurus myosuroides (assembly GCA_028641055.1). Lineage (NCBI taxonomy): Eukaryota > Viridiplantae > Streptophyta > Magnoliopsida > Poales > Poaceae > Alopecurus > Alopecurus myosuroides. Next base: position 250,551,065 of record CM054057.1, on the reverse strand, counting down.
CCGACGCGTCGACGACCTTGGGCGCAGTGGGTGCGCCCTTCCCGGCAGCAGGAATCAGACCGGTCATCATCACCTCCATGCTGCTCGCAGAGCCAGCGCCGGGCTGTCCACGGACGGCGAGAACGGCGGGAGGATCAACAGCAGCGAGCACCATCTCGGGGTACTCGCGGAGGACGGTGGTGGCGAAGTACACCAGATGCGCGCCAAAGCTGAAGACGGAGCCGCCTGCAGGCACGGGCCTGCCACAGAAATCACCTACGTTGTCGAAGACGAAATCGAGGGAGCCGAATCTGTGGACAAGGCTACAGACAACGCGCTCCCCCAAACGAGAAATGGGTCCCGTCCGGATAGAAACCCCAGCAAGCGCCGATGCTGGCCCCACTGTGGGCGCCAAATGTCGTGGATGTGAAAAGACAGATGCCATGGGATGGCTTAAGATTGGGGCCGATGGACGCTGTAGGTATCCGGGGAGGGATCGCACGCCTAACTGGCACGCTCAGAACACTTCAAACACCACAATCTACCTAGGTTCGGGGCCCTCGTGGGGAGGTAACACCCCTACTCCTGCCTCTCTCTTTGTATAAGTATCTGCCGAGTACAAGAGTTCCTCAAGCTCGAGGATCTAGAGGAAGAAGAACCTCTCTCTCTCTGTGTGTTTCTTTCTCTCTTCACGTATCTAAGCCAAACCACAGATTGCACGACCAAGCGACCCTCACGCAGGAGGGGGGAGGCCACCTTATATACTGGTGGCCACCTACTACCTCTACGAGTACAAGTACTGATTAGGTGACTACCACACTGTGCAGCACCGCACGCCTCCGTGTCCTTGCTGATAGTCGCCGAAAGTCTTCGCGGTTAGGTCGCTGACATGCCATGTCCCCCTTGTCAGAGACAGGACATGGCATTGCCCATACTGCACAAAGTACCCACGTATGGATACGCATCATCACGTGCCTAGTAAGTTGAACTGCACGTCTATACTGCTCCTGGATACGCGGGATTCACCCAACGGTAGAATAGCAGTCCTCTCTATCCGGATCCTCCAAGTGCTACTCGGATGACCCAGATAGATACTTGAATCTTCCCCTTGGTCTCTTATTCTTCCTGCCGGATAGCTCCATCGCGGCAGCTATCAACCGGGTACCATCCTATCCGGCCCGTACCTACTCGGTACAGCCAAACTCGGTAACCAATATCTTGAACTCCATTTCTCACCTGCCTTACCCCTACTCGGGGGTAGCCCCCCGACACAACCCTGGTGGAGCATCCTCAAGTTTTGTTGGCAATTTGATGTACGTCCGCAATGTTGCCCGGCGACTTCACCGAGACCGCACCATGCCATTGCTCATACAGCTTGACATCGCCAAAGCCTTCGATTCTTTACGATGGGATTACCTGCTGGACCTTATGCAACGGCGTGGCTTCCCCCCATGTTGACGTGCCTAGGCATCACTTCTCTTCTCAACATACACTTCTCGTGTGGTTCTAAATGGCATCCCTAGAAAGGAAATTCTTCACGGCCAAGGTCTGCGGCAGGGCGACCCTCTTGTTATTTCCTCTAGATCGATAGTAGGTCTAGATGATCATGGTAGAAACCATAACTATGTTTCTGTGATTGAATCGAGATGGAAAACCGAGAGATAGAGAGGGATACAGAGAGAAAGGGGAGAGATACCACCTTCTGACCCTTTGGAGGATGACGGCGTGGAGGCAGTGGACATGGTGGCGGTGGTGATGCTTCCCATGAGCACTGCGCTTAACCCTACATCGGAAGGGGAATATGGGTGGGGTGTCTAGCGGTACGGTTAACCTCGTACCGTGTGGTCCGGCCCCCGCCACCTTTATATAGTTCAGATCATAGGGGCCTACCAACCATTAGGATTGTGTGCCCCTGATCAGGGCGCATAGATCACATGGCCTGGCAGGCCGTTGGGCCTCCCAGACAAGATCAAACTAACATTCTCCCCCTTGATCTGAACTTTTACTTTTAACTTTTACTTTGACTCCTTTCATCACATATTGATACATAGAGCATGTTTCATCATCATAGCTCAATTGCCGATAGAACCAGACAACTACAATATACCTTTCAGTTTTGAAACAAAAATTGTTGCTTTTCGGGCCTCTCTTGATCATAGGCTTTCCCTTAAACCCATGACAGCTATGTGTTCCTTGAACACACTAGGTGGTAAGACTTTCGTTAGCGGGTCCGCAAGCATATACTTTTTCCTTATATGCTCGAACTTATAGTTTGATCCTGGATTTTATCCTTCACAACATAATACTTTATTTCTATTGGCTTTGTAGCATTACTCGACTTGTTGTTGTGAGCATAGAATACTGCGGGCTGGTTGTCACAGTACATATTTAGTGGCTTGCTAATGCAATCTACCACTTTCAAGTCGGTATAAATTTCTTTAACCATATCGCCTGCCCCATGGCCTCATAACATGCTATAAATTCTGCATACATCCTGGATGATGCAACTATTAACTGTTTGGAGCTTCTCCACGAAATAGCTCCTCCTGTGAGAGTAAACACGTATCCTGGCATGGATATTCTATCATGTTTGTCTCCTGCAAAATCAGCCATGAGGTCCTTGGTGCCTTGCGCATAACGCAATGCTTTCTTTACCATTTTCCAGTGCTATGTGCCTAGATTCGCTTGATATCTACCGAGTACCTCGGTGATAAAAGCTATGTCAGGGCGAGTGCACACTTGTGCATACTGTAAGCTTCCAACAGCCGAAGCATATGGCACTGCTTTCATTTAATCGATCTCATATTGGTTCTTGGGACATTGGAATTTCCCAAAACTATCGCCCTTGATTATAGGAGCAGGTGTGGCAGAACTGGCATGCATATTATACTTTTTGAGAAATTTCTCAAAATATGCCTTCTCGATAGTCCTAAGACTCCATTTCTTCTATCTCGGTGAATCTCTATGCCCAAAACATATGAGGCTTCACCAAGATCCTTAATATCAAAGTTTGAGGATAAGAACTTCTTTGTTTCTCATAGAAAACTGATAACACTGCTAGCAAGCAAGATATCATCCGCATACAAGATTAGGAAAATGTATTTCCCACTTTTGAACTTTGCATAAATTCAGTTATCCTCAACATTCTCTTTAAATCCAAAACTCTTTATTGTATCATTAAATTTCAGATACCACTATATAGAAGCCTGCTTTAATCCATAGATGGATTTCTTCAGATGGCATCCCATATCTTCCTTGCCTTCCATGATAAACCCCTTGGGTTGTTTCATAAAAACCTTTTCTTTTAGATCTCCATTCAAAAATGCCATCTTTACATCCATTTGATGTAGCTCTAAATCAAAATGTGCAACTAGTGCAATTATGATTCTGAAGAAATCCTTACATGAGACTGGATAAAACGTCTCATTGTAATCTACCCGTTCTCTTTGTGTAAAACCTTTGCCACAAGACGTGCTTTATACTTTTCTATATTCCCATTAGAGTTGTACTTTGTTTTGTAGACCCATTTACAGCCTACTATTTTGGCTCCTTTAGGAATATCCTATAAGTCTCAAACATCGTTGGAACTCATAGATTGCATTTCGTCTTCCATTGCCTCCACGCACTTCGATGAGTGAGGGCTTCTCATTGCTTCTTCATATGGGGTCATTTTCCGTAAGAGTCATTTCTGTGTTGTAAACTTTATAAACATCAGAAATGGCTGACTTTTTAGGTCTTGTAGATCTTCTAAGGGTCTCATTCCATGGCTCATTATGTGCCTCAACTTCTGTCACATCCTCTTGAAAAGGCCGCTGCTCCTACCTTTCATGTTCAACTTCGGGTTCAGTCGGCTCCTAACGGGCAGGTTCTGGATCTTCACCTCTAGTTGACATGGTTGAAGTTACAACAGGTGCTTGCACCGCAACCTCATGGATTGACGACGCAAGTACAACAGGTAGTGAAAAAAACGGCTCTTGAATCATCGGATTAGGTGCACACACCCTCTTCTCCTCAAGATCAATTTTTTTCGAGCTGCCATGCTCCCCCTCATAATTTCGTCCTCTAAGAAGACCGCATGTCTCATTTCAACAAACTTTGTGTATCTGTCTGGACAGTAGAAACGATAACCTTTTGATCTATCAGCATAACCAATGAAGTGGCAACTCACTGTTTTGGTATCTAACTTTGCAATGTTTGGATTAAACACTTTGGCCTCAGCTCGGCTCCCCCACACCCTGAGGTGTTGTAGGGATGGCGCTTTTCCCGTCCACAACTCGTACGGTGTTTTGGGCATTGACCTGCTTGGTACTCTATTGAGAACGTGAAAGCGGTTTTAAGTGCCTCCATCCATAATCCCAATGGCTGAAGGGAATATGCCCAAGAGGCAATAATAAAGTGGTTATTACCTTATTCCTTGTTTATGGTAAATGTTTACTTCTCATGCTATAATTATATTAACCGGAAACGTTGATACATGTGTGTTTAATAAACAAACAATGGTTCTTAGTAAAGCCTCTCTTTTAACTAGCTCGTTGATTAATAGATGATCAAGATTTCCTGATCATGAACATTGGATGTTGTTAATAACGGGGTCATATCATTACAAGAATGATGTGATGAACATAGACCCAATATCAAGATAACAATACGATCAAGTCATTTAGTTTATACTGTTATATCTTGCATACGAAGTAACTTATTCCTTAGATCATGAGATCATGTCAATCACTTATATTGGAAGGGTGTTTTGATGTCATCAAACGTCACACCATAACAGGGTGACTATAAAGGTGTCGTTAGGTATTCGGAAAGTATTAGTTGAGGCTCATGGATCAAGAGTGGGATTTGTCCATCCAAATGACGGAGAGATATAGTCTGGGCCCTCTCGGTGATATCACATCGACACCACTTGCAAGCACATGACTAGGTCACAAGGATGTGATATCATGGAAACGAGAAAAGAGTACTTGTCGGTAATGATATTGAACAAGGTATGGTTGATACCAATGATCGGACTCGGACAAGTAAAATATCGCGAGACAAAGGGAATAATCACGACGTTGATGGTTCACACGATCACAAGAGTCATCGTTGAATATATAGGTGTCATCACGGATCTCTAGATCCCGCTGTTAATTATTGATCGGAGAGGAGTCTCGATCATGTCTATGTTATTCACGAACCGTAGGGTGAGATACTTAAGGGTGTATGGCGCGGTTGAGTGGATACGGAATATCGGAGAAAAGTTTGGACAACACCGGAATTGTTTCGGTGAATATTGAAATAGTCACCGGAATTGTTTCGGGGAATATTGAAATAGTTCAAGGTGGTATATGTTAATGTTTTATTAACAAATATTTCAAGGGGTTAAGTGTTAATGTTTGTTAATAGGATTAACAAATATTAAAATAAAGAAATAATTTTTATTTATTTATTTATTAAAGAAAACCCTTGGAATTTTGAGTGGGAATTGATGAGAGAATGAGTGGGTTGAGTGGAGACTCCACCCACATGATGAGGGGAGAGGTGGAGGCAACAAAATTTCGTGGCTGCCTCCACTCCTATAAATAGAGGGCATGAGATCCCTCTCCCTCACACACTTGGTGTCATCTCCATCTCCATCCTCCCGCTGATCCACTTCATGTTCATGCCCTTGGCGAAGACCTGAACGAAGTTTTCTCCATCACACCACGCCGTCGTGCTGCTGGAGTTCCGAGGGATCCTCTACTTCCGCGCCCCGCTGGATCGAGGGAATGGAGGTCGTCATCAACCGTACGTGTGACCGATCACGGAGGCACCGCCGGATTGCGGTGCACATCTTCTCGCTCTCGGGATCGGTGTGAGTACGAGTACTCCACCAACAAGATTTGATCTCGTAACGCTTTGTGTCTTTGAGGGTATGTTTCCTAAGACCCTCTCTATACTCGTTGCACTTCATCTCCTAGATTAGATCTTGGACTTTCGCGTGTCTCTCGCGTAGGAATTTTTTGTTTTCTATGCAACAAACCCTTCAATGGCAAAGTGGAATAACTCATCATACTGTGCGCCATATTCATAATAGTACGGTTACGCCTTTCAGCTACTCCATTTTGCTGAGGCTACTCGGCCCCCCCCTTCCCGCCGGTCAGATCTCACTATCTTTATTCTTTTATCATGTTGATTTTCAACTTCAGCCTTGAATATCTTAAATTTATCCAACGGTTTAGATCTTTCTTTAATTAGATAGATGTATCCATATTGGGAGTAATTATCTATGAACGTTATGAATGAATCATAACCATCCACACTTTTCACAGGAAATGGTCCACAAATATCCGTTGAATGATTTCTAGTGTTGATGTACTTCGTTTTGCACCCTTTCTAAATTTGTTTTACATACTTTTATTTAATGCAATCTATGCATTGCTCTATGTCTGAGAACTCTTGCGGAGGAAAATATCATTTTTTTTATTAGTCTTTCTATTCTCCCCCTCGAAATATGGCCCAAAAACGATAGTGCCATAATTTCGATGAGTCATGAGGTCTCTTTCTTTTCTTTTGTTCTTTATTCGACCCAGAAACATGCTCATTCACTTTGCACAAAGAATAAACTTTTTCACGCAAAGATAATAAATAAAGCTCATTATGGAGGAAAGCTACCCCCACATTATTATTATTGCACCATATGTCACACTTGCCATTTCCAAAATAACACTCATAATTTTCTTTGTCTAATCGTGATACACTGATCAAGTTCCTGTGTAGTGAAGGAACATACAAAACATCTCTAAGAAAAATCGTGAAACCATCAGCTAACTCCAAGGAGATGTTGCCAACAGCTTCTACATCTTCTTGAACTCCATTAGCGACCTCAATGCATCTTTCTTTTCTTTGCATAGTCCGGGTTGAACTGAATCCCTGTAAAGAATTTGCAACATGGACAGTTGCACCTGAGTCAATCCACCAAGTAGATTTTGAAAACTATGTATACAGCGATTCATTTACAAAGGAAACAACATTGTTACCTTTCTTTGCCATTATGTACTTTAGATAGTCTGCGCAATCTTGCTTGTAATGCCCAGTCTTTTTGCAGTGGAGACAAGTGTCTTTGTCTACTAGAAAATACCTCTGCTGATGCCGATGTTGATACTGTGAGGGAGCTTTCCCGTGTGGTTTTGAAGGAGAACCAGAATGACTTTGATTATAGTTTCTTTTCTTGTTATCCTTCACATAGTTCAAAGAACCACCATGTGAAGCTTTAAGTCTTTCCTCCTCTTGCACGCACATGGCTATAGTCTTTTCAACATCCCATCTTTCAGGGGCCATGTTGTAGTTTATCACAAAGTTGTCAAACTGATTTGGCAGTGAAGCCATGATCAGATGGACAAGAAGTGTTGGCTTGAGCTTCAGATCAGCATCCATGGGCTTAAGCTTCGCAGCCATGTTGCTCATCCTTATTATGTGCTCCTGTCTGCCATGTGCACCTCCAGTGTACTTTTCTGTTACCAGCTGTTTAATCAGTTGGGTGGCATATACCTTTGAAGAGCCAGTGAACTGGCTCTTTATCTTTTCTAAGTACTTCGTAACGGAAGCACACTCTGCAATTGATCCCACGATTGCGTTCTCAATTTATTCTTTACAATTGTCATACACTTTTTGTTGGTTGTTAGCCACTTTCTGTTTTCAATGGAATATGACAACTCCAAATGAGCATAGTCTCTTTTATTTTTCTCCCATGCAGCATCATCATCATCTGCCTCTTTAACTAGCTCTTTTGGCTTGACAGGTTGTGGAGTATCGACAACCCAATCAACCTCAGCACACACGAAGGCCAAATCCACTTTCTTCCTCCATTCACTGTAATTGTTACCTCTGAGGGTTGGCACGTCCTTGATGCGGGTCATTAAGTAGAACCCTCCTGAAAACCACAACAAAGTGAGAAAACAACAACAATTGCATGTAATAATCTAACGTTGGTCAAAATTAGAACACACAATTGTTTATGCAATTAAACTATATCACTGTTGGGCAGAAAATAGCAATAAACGCATATATGAGACTATAACAATTAATCATGATAATGCTATTAACAACATTGGTTATATAATAACATAAATCATAACTATTACTTTAACATGCTTTTAGGATTTAATTCTCACTTTGAGCCTTTTTTCCTTTGATAGGGCACTTTTATTAATTTTGTAGCAAAAAATATGAATAACAAATTAATGAACTTTATACTTTATACGAATATTTCTTTTACTTTTATATTTCCTAAACAATAAATTTGTTCGAAAAAATTATAAGGAAAAAAAACAATATCAATTTTCCCAAAATTTGGACAAAAACTATTAATTCTGCTTTTGTAATTCAAATAAATAGGAAACAGAAAAAAAAACGTGAAGAAAAACTCTCTTTAGCCCGGCCCATGGCCTGCCTAACGCGCCCGCGTGCGGGGTACTTTCTTTATCTGGCGCCCATCGCACAAGACCAAATGGCCCAGCCCAGCGGCCCGTCACGACCCGCCCGCCTGGACGGCCCTTTCTGTCTCGCGCGCACCAGGTAAGCGCCGCTAAGGCCCACTCTGCGCCCGCCTCCAACGCGTCACGCGCGCTGCGACTTTCTTCCTGCTGGCCCGCTTGCGGCGCTAGGGTTTTGATCGACGTCGTCCATCAAAATCGGACGGTCGTTCGCGCCGCTCGCTCGGAACAAAACGACGCGTTGCGCTCGGCCGGGAGGAAACCCTAGCTCATCCCCCTCCCCCCCCCCCCCCCCCCCCCCGGTGCGCGCGCCTCTCTCACCCTGGAGCTCTTTGTCCCGAGTGGCGGAATAAAATTGCCCCCCCTTTTTCCGGTCGTGCGTTCCCTTGCGGTGAGCGCGCCACCGTCGAAACGGAGTGGATGTGGTACCCTTTTCCTTTTCCTCCCGGCGGCTCTTCTTCCCGTGCCACCAAAGGATGCGCACTCGATACATAGGAGCGGCGCGGCCGTGGTGGCAGTGCAAAGTTGCCGGTGAGGTCTTTTACCCCTTCTCCCCTTTTTTTGATTTCTGTTAGGGATTAGGGTTTTGTGTTTTCGGGTGGGATACCTTTTTTCTCTTTTCTTTCTACCGAAACAAATCTAGCAACCTAGAAGGAGCTCTCATATCATTGTTATTTCCTCTAGATCAATACTAGGTCGAGATGATCACAGTAGAAACCATAACTATGCCTCTATGATTGAGTCGAGATGGAAAACCGAGAGATAGAGAGGGATATAGAGGAGGAAGGGGAGCGCCGGGCGCTGGAGCAGTGTCGGCGGTGGTGCGCAGTCGCTGCGCGCCGGCGGCGGCTGGGGGGCGATTTTACTTAGAGATGTCTTGTATGTTCCTTCACTACACAGGAAGATGTCTTGTATGTTCCTTCACTACACAGGAACTTGATCGGTGTATCACGCTTACACAAACACAATTATGACTGTTATATTGGAAACGTCGTCATCCTCCAAAGGGTCATAAGGTGGTATCTATCCCCTTTCTCTCTATATCCCTCTCCATCTCTCGGTTTTCCATCTCGATTCAATCACAGAGGCATAGTTATGGTTTCTACCGTGATCATCTAGAGCTGGTATCGATCTAGAGGAAATAACACCTCTATCCCCGCTTCTATTTTACTTAGCTATGGACACTCTTCCTAGATTCCTCGAGCTTGCTACTGAATCTGGTCTTATCCAACAATCGCCTGGAAATGACGTCACTTAGCTATCGACACTCTTCCTAGATGCCTCGAGCTTGCTACTGAATCTGGTCTTATCCAACAATCGCCTGGAAGTGACGTCAAGTCATGCATATCCCTTTACGCGGATGACGATGTTATCTTCCTGAAAATGGACTCTCGGGACAGCAGCAACGTGTCTGCTTTGCTTGAGAACTTTGTTCAAGTCACTGGTTGTCGAATCTGTGACTCGACAAATCCCTCGGGTGAACCCATAGGGTTTCGAATAGGAGAACCCATGAGCACTGGTGACAATCATCGGCTAGACAGGGGGCACGATTTACCCAGGTTCGGGGCCCTCGTAGAGGTAAAACCCTTACTCCTGCCTCTGTTGATCTGTATTATCGAATAGATCGGTTACAACGGTGGTTGCTCAAGTCGAGAGTACGATCTCGAGCTCAAGGCTTTGGTCGTGCGGTATTGCTTGGTCCTCCTCCGGTGGTTCTCCTGGCCTTATATAGATGGCCAGGTCTCAAACTGTCGCACCCAAGGTTTCTAGAGGATACTCATCGCACGAACTGGAAGACAGGTGCTTGGATTATGGGGCAAACATGCTCCCACGTCCCAGCTTCCTGGTAGGCCTGCGCTTATGCGCGACAACACAAGCCCTGCTTCCACCGTCGAAGTAAACTATCCGCTAGGAACCTAAAGGCACTACTGTCGACGTACTTCATAATCAAACACGCACGGTACGTCAACAGTTTGGTACGAATGATAGCACAGAATGTCTCTAAGACACAAAAGAATGAAATAAGGGCAACTGGCCTTCACTAAGGCAGAAATATCGAATACAGTCATCCAGAGGACACATGTCCCAACATATCATCCATTACAACAGCGGAAGCAATCAAAGGGTCTGAGTACAGACAAATCCATGGCTTAAGAAGCCGGAGAAAATAAAGAAAAGCGAAGCCCATCCACGTAGGTCTGGATCCCGCCCTGGTCCAGCTAACTACTCGTCTGCAGCGTCGTCGAACTCCACAAAGTAGCCATCCTGGGAAGCATCGTAGTCGTAGTCGTACTCTGCGTAAACCACAGCCCCAACGGGGTCAGTACATCCAAGTACTGGCAAGCAAGACTCACAGTTCATCAAAGAGTTACCCGTCAACACAAGCATTGATGCTTGGGATCAACGGAAGAAAGGGGTGATATGAAAGTTGCTGCTGGCTGCTCTAACCAACTACAGAAGATAACTACAAGTTCCGGCTAACAGAAAAGATAAGATCGAGGATTGTAACCAACTGAAAGATAACTCCAACCAAACCCATCCTGGATCTCGCCCCTTATCCGAAGAAGCAATCCGAGGATAACTCACACAGTTGTGATAAGGTGAATCAAGTTATTGTGTGAATAACCTATTACTAGTCAAATTATTAATCATTGGGTGAAACATGATTGATCATTATGTTGAAGTTGTCCTGAGTACTTGTTAGCCAGTACTTTCACCAAGTAATCCATAACCGCGGAAAACACGGCTTCTCGAGAAGATTATCCCTGCAGGGTTGCACCAATTTGGCCGTACACTCATGAATATCCCGCCAGATGGGATGCCTCCCACCAAGCGGGGCACTCAACACAACCAACCATTCTTCGCATCAAGCCCAAAGAACCTTGGGCGCACGGCTAATCAAGCCCAGAAGAAAATGGACCATCATAGCACTCTAAGACCGTGTCCCCCTATATGCCGACTACGAAGGTTCCACCCTGCGCTGGGCTCGCAAAAACATGCATGCGGCAAATGGAAAACACGAACTAAATGAGGCGATTTGGACGAGATGCGAATCAGGTCAAGTTGAGGGGGGCGCCCATACTCGCTTCCCAAATGCGGGTAGTGCGCTCATCATGGATCAGTAGACAAGACCCTTTTCCTATTAGGGTCGACACTAGCAGGCTCCAAAACCACTCATGGGCCTCCTGCCGGTGCCTTATCATCAAATTATTATTACCATTAGCAATTAACAGGATTGATTGATTAACAACGAGCCCCGGTACAAGATAATAAGATAGTAACAGTAGTAACCGACAACAGACTCGAGTAAAAGCAACCCTAAGCATGCTAGATAATACTAAGGCACAAACAAAGGCTGTAGGTATGGAGGTGAGGCAATATCAGTGGTTCAGGAATCATGTGATAGGTTCGGAGACAAGCAACGATACATAGGGCTAGCAATAGTAGACAAAAGATAGTATCGACAACAAGTGTGGAAAGGAACTCGATGATTCATGTGAGTGATAACTTGCCTGGCAGCTCAGCCTCGTACTGGGCTAGGTCCTGAGTAGTGGTGTCGTAAGGCTCGTCGGTACCAACGTCGTCGTCTAATCGAGAAGAAGCAAAAACAACAACGAAGGAAGACGGGCAATCAATACATGGCATAGTTGCACAAACATTGGATGATGCATGTCACGTTTAATAGATGCACCAAACTAAACTAGTTGATATGAGACACAAGTTTAAATGGATTCCATATGCAAAGGTTGCATATGGAAGCCCATGCTTTAGAGTTGAATTAATTGTTCTATCACTAAGCATCATGTGTAAGTGACTTAGTATGATGCATGCATGATGAGGAACAATAAGATAACAAAATTAAAGGCAATTGAAATGATAGTTAACAATTTAGAAAGGCATTTATCAAATTTGGAATTTTGTTACTTAAACATGGCACACAAGTAAATGTTGTTATCATCAAGTTAAAGTGTGCAAAACAATTTACAAATTTTATATTTGAAAAGTTTATCAAATTTTAGTTGGATTACATGTTTCACAAGTTGAAATTGGACTTTGGATTAATTATTTTAGAATTAAACAATTTTAAACAAGTTTTTATTGAATTTAAAACAAGCTTAATTATTAATTGAATTTTATTTGTTCAAACCATAAATTCAAATCCACATTTGAAAATTTCACACTTTGGTGGTTTGAAAACATAATTTGCATGTTCAAAAATATTTTATATTAATCAAGTTATAATTTTATCAAATTTTATTGAATTAAACAAGGTTTAAATTGTTTAGGCAATTTAAATTGTTCAAACCAGAAAACAAAATTTATATTTGAATAGGGTATTCAAAAAGGTGTGGAAAACATATTTTATTTGAATTATTTGAAAACAGTATGAATTTGTGATGAATTATTACAAATGGCATTTGAATTATTTGAATTTGAATTTAGATTGCATTTTGAAAATTCAAAACAGAACACAAATTGAATATTTGGAAAGAGTATAAAATTTGGATCAGAATAGGTATAAAGTTTGTGTTTATTGGATTTATAAAATAAAAGATATTGAATTTAGAAGTTTCTATTCAAATCTGTTTATTTTAAAAGAAAAAGAATTATTGGAAATTCGCAGAAATCCAATTGTTACACGGCAGCACTCTACCCCTGCCACTGCGCAGTGGGCCAGCTGCCAACGTGGCTCTGCGCAACGCCGCGTGGCACAGATGGTCGCTGACAGTGGGCCTCGCGTGTGAGGAGAAATTCCAAAAAGTTTTGCGGCCGCGGGGCTCGAACCCGCGAGCTCGCTGTGTGCTCAAAAGGCTCGCACCACTGCGCTGCTGTCGTGTGTTTGACAGCATACGCAGCGCGGGGAGGATAAGCTTCAGCAACGCGTTATTCTGACGAAACTGAAGAACGCGCGCGTGCCTGAAACTGAAACCTGACAGCAACGTTCGCCGGCGGCGATTGGCACGGTGGTGCTAGCAATTGGTTGCGCGCGCGTGTGCAGTACGTTCACTGGGCCGTGCGCGAGCAGAAGGAGGAAGGGAGCGAAGGGGAATGCTCACCACCGTGGCAGAACGAGGCAGAGCTCGAGGGTGATGACGCGCGGATGACGACGGCGGTGACGCGGCAGTTGTGGACGGCGGCGAGCTCCTGGTGGTCCTCTGCGTCTGCTCCGGTGTCCAACACGACGAGGGGACGATGGCGATGCTGTTCCAGGAAACGGGGGATGCTGAGGGGGCCTGCAATGGCGGCGAGGTGGTCGGGTTCAGAATACGCGGCACGGTGGCCGGAAGGAAAGAAGAGGATCGCGTCGGAGATCTGATGCTCACCGTGGAGTTCTTCGGTGTCCAAGGGGAAGAGAGCGTGGAGGCGACTCGATTACAGTGCAGAGGTGGCTAGGTGGGAGCTGGACGCGGCGGCGCCATGACGGAATTCAGAAGATCGCCGGCGTGAGGAAACAGAGAGGTGGAGCTCGAGGGAAAGGAGGCGAATTGGCGGCGCTGCGAGGTGGAGGCGGAACCCTAGGACGCTAGGGCACAGATAGGGGGGCTAGGGCATGCTTTTATAGGCCCGCGGTGCCCTCCTGGCCGCCGGAGTCGCCGCGGTGTCGAGGTGGCTCCGCTGGATGGCCGCCGTACGGGAGGGAGAAGGGCGATTAGAAGGTGCGCACGAATCTCAGCGCAACGAACCGGTAAGTGGCGCGTAGGCGGGCTGGGCTGCGGTTTAGATGGGCTGGGTAGCTTAGGTAACGCGCGCGCGCGGCTGTTTTTCTCCTTTTTAATTTTTCTTTTCTGTTTTTTTTTTGTAGCAAATGCTTTTGGTAGAAAAACATAGTTTTTAAGTTAGGGAAAAAATCTAGAAAAATTAGGGGAGTTTCCTTAGGTAAAAAGCAAACATTTTATAGCTTTGATTTTCAAAATTTTAAATGTTGGCTTGCTGTTTAAAATTCAAACCAATTTGGTTGCAATTTGTTAATGTTTATAAACATTAATAAAAACCATCATTTAAATAGGGTAACCCCTATTGTAAAAAGGCAATTTGAATTGGTTTGCTTTGGGTAACAACATAATTTCAAATATGGTTCTGTTTGTGAGTTTGAATTTGAATTTTAAATGGGGTTTGAATCATAATTAATTGATTTTAAACATCATCTTCCCAAGTGATTATTATGGAAAACATGGAACCAAAATGATGGTTATTACTTGTGATTTTTATTCAAAATGTTGTAACAGAGCAAGTATGAAACCAGGTTTGAAAAAGGTTTGAATTTGAATTGTGAAAACATGATAAAACAGATGGAAAACAAATGCAAACAATAAGTAAACATGATGACATGATGCATTGCTTGAAATAAAACAAAGAACAAAGCATTCTAGGGGTATTTTCATACTTGGGATGTTACAAAACGCCCCCCCTTGAAGGAATCGCGCCCCGAGATTCCCTACTGAGAAATGAATAGGTCCGGATACTTCTTGCGAAGATCCTCTTCGGTCTCCCATGTTGCCTCTTTATCAGAATGATGCGACCATTGGACTTTCAAGAACTTGGTGCTCTTGTTGCGAGTCTTACGCTCGGTCTCATCGAGAATACGAATAGGGTGCTCCTCATAAGATAGATCATCTTGCAGTTCGATGGAATCATGATCAACTGCACGATCTGGATCTTTGAAACACTTCTTGAGTTGTGACACGTGGAACACATCGTGCACTTTGGAAAGTTTTTCTGGAAGTTCAAGACGATAAGCATTCTCTGCACGTCTTGAGAGGATGTTGAAAGGGCCAATGTATCTTGGTGCAAGTTTTCCTTTCACACCAAAACGATGGGTGCCTCTGAGGGGAGTTACACGGAGATATGCCTTATCACCAGGTGCATAGACCATATCCCTGTGTTTGCTATCATAATAGCTCTTCTGACGAGACTGAGCAATCCTGAGATTGTCACGAATGATACGAACTTTCTCCTCGGCTTCCTTAACAATGTCAGGGCCTAAAAGTGAACGTTCACCAGCTCCAGACCAATTGATTGGACTCCTGCATCTGCGACCATACAGTGCCTCAAATGGTGCCATTCCTAGGCTTGCCTGGTAGCTGTTGTTGTAGGAGAATTCAGCATATGGAAGGCAATCCTCCCATTTCATGCCAAAGGAGAGACCACATGCTCTGAGCATATCCTCGAGAATCTGATTGACTCTTTCGACTTGCCCCTGAGACTGAGGGTGGTAAGCTGTGCTAAACAGAAGTTTGGTGCCCAATGCTTCTTGAAAGCTTTTCCAGAAATGAGAAGTGAAAATACTTCCACGGTCTGAGCTTATTTCCAATGGAACACCATGAAGGGGAACAACTTTTGCTGTGTAGAGCTCTGCTAACTGGCTAGCTGAGATAGTTTCCTTTACAGCATAGAAGTGAGCAACCTTAGTGAGACGATCAATAACAACGAAGATTGCATCGTTGCCCTTTTTGGACTTTGGAAACCCAGTAACGAAGTCCATTTCAATCATGTCCCACTTCCACTCAGGAATTTTCAGAGGTTGGAGTAGACCTGCTGTCTTCTGATGGACTGCCTTAACACGTTGACAAACGTCGCATTCAGAAACGTATTGAGCAATTTCACGTTTCATGCCAGACCACCAATACAGAGTCTTAAGATCCTGGTACATCTTTGTACTTCCAGGGTGAATGGATAGAGGAGTTTCATGAGCCTCCTTGAGAATGATTTCCTTGAGACTTTGAATCTGAGGGACTGCAATGCGTCCTTCGAAGAACACAGTTCCCTTGTCATCAATTGAGAAGGACTTGAACTTATCATTGCCCTCCTTGATGTGATCCACAATCTTCTTGATTTCATTATCATGAAGTTGTTCAGAACGAATCTTGTCCTCGAGAGTTGGACTGGCTGTCAAGCTAGCAAGGTATCCTTCCGGAACAAGACCAAGGTTCAGCTTCTGGAATTCTTCATGAAGTGGAGGTTGGCTTTCCATGATCATGAGATTATTGCAATAGGATTTGCGACTGAGAGCATCGGCCATAACATTAGCCTTGCCTGGAGTGTAAGAAATGGTGAGATCAAAGTCTTTAATCTTCTCAATCCATCTCCTTTGCCTGAGGTTCAGATCTGGCTGAGTGAAGATGTATTTCAGACTCTTATGATCGGAAAAGATTTCAGTTTTGTTACCCAACAAGTATTGTCTCCATTTCTTGAGGGCAAACACAACTGCTGCAAGTTCAAGATCATGAGTGGGATAGTTTTGCTCATGTGGGTTCAACTGACGTGAAGCATAAGCCACAACTTGACGTTCTTGCATAAGAACTGCTCCTAGTCCTTGGAGAGATGCATCACAGAATATCTGGAAAGGTTTGGTGGTGTCGGGGCCAACTAGAACAGGTGTGGAAGTGAGTTTAGTCTTCAGGAGGTTGAAACTCTCATCACATTGTGGAGTCCAAACGAACTTTTTGTCCTTCTTTGTGAGATCAGTGAGAGGTTTAGCAATCTTGGAAAAGTTTTGGACGAAACGACGGCAATAGCTAGCCAAGCCAAGAAAACTTCTGACTTGCTTCACCGTCTTAGGGGGTTTCCAATCAACAATTGCCTTAACCTTTTCAGGATCAATGGCAATGCCTTTGGCAGAGATGATATGACCAAGATATGCAACTTCTGGAATCCAGAACTCACATTTGGAAAACTTGGCATACAGACGATGCTCGCGAAGTTTCATGAGAGTGAGACGAAGGTGTTCTCCATGCTCTTCCTCGGATTTGGAATAGACTAGAATGTCATCAAGATATACCACAACGAACTTGTCGAGGTATTCATGGAAGACAGAATTCATGAGTCTTGAGAACGTTGCCGGTGCATTGGTGAGACCAAAGGACATGACGGTGTATTCATATAGACCGTAACGAGTGGTGAAAGCTGTCTTAGGAATATCTTCCTTTCTGATCTTTATCTGATGGTAACCCATCCTCAAGTCCAACTTTGAGAATATTGAGGCTCCAGCAAGTTGATCAAAAAGATCATCGATACGAGGAAGTGGATACTTGTTCTTGATGGTTTTCTCGTTGAGAGGACGATAGTCAACCACGAGTCTCTTAGTTTGATCCTTCTTGGCAACAAACAGAGTTGGGCAACCCCAAGCGGAGGAACTAGGCTGAATGAAACCTTTGTCCATATACATATCGATTTGCTCCTTCAACAATTTCAGTTCAGGAGGAGCTATCTTGTATGGATGCTTAGAGATTGGAGCAGTACCTGGCTCAAGCTCGATCACGAACTCAACTGCTCTGTCCGGAGGCATCCCTGGCAACTCTTCTGGAAAGACGTCAGGGAATTCACAAACCACCGGAACATTTTCAATTGCAGGAAGGGGTTTGGCATCGAGGCTGAACAGCTGAACAGAAGTTGATCCATATGGAGAATAGACTATCTGGCCTGAAGTGTGGGAGAGAGTTATTGACTTTTGAGCACAGTCAATTTTAGCTTTGTGGGTCTTCAACCAATCCATACCCAGAATGACATCAATGTCAGAATTTCCCAGCAACATGAGTGAAGCAAGGAATATGCGACCTCCAATTAGGATCTGATTGTCCATGCTTATCTTGGAAGTAATCATTTTAGTTCCCGGAGAGTGCACATAGATTTGATTGCTTAGCGGAACCAGAGCTAAATTGTACGTTGTAGCAAAGATCTTTGACACAAACGAATGCGATGCTCCAGTATCAAACAACACTTTAGCTGGAATAGAGTTTACGGGTAATATACCGAGAACGACGTCAGCAGCTTCCTCGGCTTTGTCGGCCTTGATATGGTTCACCCTCGCGTTCCTCCCGACAGGCCTATTGTTGGAGTTGAAGGCTTTAGCCGGGGGAGCACGAACCATAGCCTGGTTGGTGTTGGGGCGAGGAGGTAGGGGTAGCTGCTTCTGAGTGCACTTATCAGCATAATGTCCAGTATCCTTGCACTTGTAGCAAGTGACGATACGAGAAGGACCCGGCCTTGGCTGCCCCATAGGGAACCTCTGACCCTGCATCTGAAATGGGTTGGGTGGGCGGGGACCAAAGCCTGGAGAAGCTTGGGCATTTGGAGCCCGAGTGACAGCACCATTTGGCACCCAGATGCGGCGCTTCTGCGGAGGGGTGGTCATGTTGGAGGAGGAACCACCCTCACGCGAGTGCTTGCGGGACTCTTCGAACGCCTTGCGCCCATTCTCCTCATTGAGCGCGGTGTTCACGAGCTCCACGAAGTCCTTGCACTTGATGTTTGTGAGAGCGTACTTCAGTTCCGGGTTAAAACCTCGGCGGAACCTTGCCATCTTCTTGGCTTCGGTGGACACTTCGTCACCAGCGTACCGAGCGAGACGATTGAACTCGTTCTGGTAGCCGAGAACGTCCAGCTTGCCCTGTCTGAGAGAGCAGAATTCCTCACGCATCTTTTCCATGAGACCATCCGGGATGTGGTGCTTCAGGAAGGCATCTCTGAAACATCCCCAGTTGATAGGAAAGCCAGTCCTCATGGCCTGGTAGTTCTCCCACCAAGTAGCTGCCTGACCCTTCAGTAGGTAGGTGGCGTACTTGACCTTATCCTCTTCAGCAACATGAGCTATCTCCAGAGCTCTTGCTACGTCACGGATCCAGTCATCAGCATCCAGGGGCTCACGTGTTGTCACGAAAGCTTTTGGGCCCAAGCTGAGGAAGTCCTTGATGGTGACCCTTGGAGCATTCTGGTTGTGTTGCTGGTTAGCCTGGATCTGGGCCATCTGTGTCACCACTTGGGTCATCTGAGCCAACAGCTCCCCCATTGGTGGTGGCGGAGGCGGGTTGTTCCTGGTTGGAGGCATCCTGAACAGAAATTCATTTTAGCACAACAACAGAAAAGGATAGACTTGGTAACCGAAAGATAGATTATTCCGACGCATGAATAGATAACCAACAGGTACATCATCACATGTTCAAATACATCAGAATATCCAACAGACCAAATACATGGTTCGAAAACGAAAGGATAAACTAGACACAGCTAGTAATGGATACAACGGTACTCCCATGCTCATCACGCAGGACGGCGGTGAGTAGTACGACGAGTGATACGGTGAGGAGGAATCCCACGGAAGTAGGTATCACGACGATCCATGTAGATAGGAACTGCTCTGAGAGCAACTCTCGGTGTGGTGAAGTAGAAAGCGTCCTCTCCCTGTGCTCCATAGCGGGGAATCCCTGTGTAACCAGCTCCGAGGTCGAGAAGTGGGCCTCTGATCGGCTCGTAACCTCCAGCATCTGGCAACGGAAGACCAGCTGGCTGAACGACACGTGCGAAGCGCTCGTCTCCAACAAAGTCTGTGGTGTACGTCGCCAGACGAGTGAGAGCAAGGTGGAGCTGCTCCCTGACTGAGGCTAACTCCTGAGAAAGTGCGGAAGCAACGGCATCACTGTGACTAGCGAACTGGGCAGTGATCTGGAGCCTGGAGCTATCAGTCTCGTAGGTATCCATGTCGCGGTGGACAGTGAAGTGAACTCCCGCTGCCGTGATGTAACCACGGGGGATGTGACGAAAACTGGACTTATCAAACCCCCAGTAGTCAGCACGGAGGACGGTGAGACTCACGTACGCTGCCTGCTGCACTGCCATATCCACTGTGGACCCTACTGCCTCGTACTGGTGTGCAATGCTCCTGCCATCATCCGACAGAATGTAGACGATAGCCCGGTAGCAAGTCTGGTCAAACTCTCGCTGGTGCTCGTAGACCTGGTACTCTGGTGCCCAACGGAACCCCAGATAGGTAACCATGTCTCTCAGCAACTCCGGAAAACCGGCGGTGCTCTCACAGCGAGTCATGCGAACCACCTGCGGGTAGTAGCTGAGACCCATCTGCAGATTATTTGGAAGGTTTTGATTAGACTCCGGTAGATGAAAAAGGATGTGGAAAACAACAACAAGGTTCAACGGACGAAAAGGATGTTGAAAAGAACATGATATCGAAGCAACATCGGGAAAACGAGACCAAAAGTCCTGAGGTACTATGGAGAACCCAAAACACGTGAAATCCTAACTTGAAAGTTTAGGTGAGAACAGAAAACAACGTTGCACTTCCTTACCAGAAAAAGGGTGGGTGGGTGGGGAAAGAAGAAAAATGGCAGAATTCCTACTCTCACGTTTCATTTTTCCTATATAGCTACAAAATAGTTTCTAGACTCAACTGCGACCAGTAAAAAGGGATCCTACAGGCAGACAGGCTCTGATACCATTTGTCGCACCCAAGGTTTCTAGAGGATACTCATCGCACGAACTGGAAGACAGGTGCTTGGATTATGGGGCAAACATGCTCCCACGTCCCAGCTTCCTGGTAGGCCTGCGCTTATGCGCGACAACACAAGCCCTGCTTCCACCGTCGAAGTAAACTATCCGCTAGGAACCTAAAGGCACTACTGTCGACGTACTTCATAATCAAACACGCACGGTACGTCAACAGTTTGGTACGAATGATAGCACAGAATGTCTCTAAGACACAAAAGAATGAAATAAGGGCAACTGGCCTTCACTAAGGCAGAAATATCGAATACAGTCATCCAGAGGACACATGTCCCAACATATCATCCATTACAACAGCGGAAGCAATCAAAGGGTCTGAGTACAGACAAATCCATGGCTTAAGAAGCCGGAGAAAATAAAGAAAAGCGAAGCCCATCCACGTAGGTCTGGATCCTGCCCTGGTCCAGCTAACTACTCGTCTGCAGCGTCGTCGAACTCCACAAAGTAGCCATCCTGGGAAGCATCGTAGTCGTAGTCGTACTCTGCGTAAACCACAGCCCCAATGGGGTCAGTACATCCAAGTACTGGCAAGCAAGACTCACAGTTCATCAAAGAGTTACCCGTCAACACAAGCATTGATGCTTGGGATCAACGGAAGAAAGGGGTGATATGAAAGTTGCTGCTGGCTGCTCTAACCAACTACAGAAGATAACTACAAGTTCCGGCTAACAGAAAAGATAAGATCGAGGATTGTAACCAACTGAAAGATAACTCCAACCAAACCCATCCTGGATCTCGCCCCTTATCCGAAGAAGCAATCCGAGGATAACTCACACAGTTGTGATAAGGTGAATCAAGTTATTGTGTGAATAACCTATTACTAGTCAAATTATTAATCATTGGGTGAAACATGATTGATCATTATGTTGAAGTTGTCCTGAGTACTTGTTAGCCAGTACTTTCACCAAGTAATCCATAACCGCGGAAAACACGGCTTCTCGAGAAGATTATCCCTGCAGGGTTGCACCAATTTGGCCGTACACTCATGAATATCCCGCCAGATGGGATGCCTCCCACCAAGCGGGGCACTCAACACAACCAACCATTCTTCGCATCAAGCCCAAAGAACCTTGGGCGCACGGCTAATCAAGCCCAGAAGAAAATGGACCATCATAGCACTCTAAGACCGTGTCCCCCTATATGCCGACTACGAAGGTTCCACCCTGCGCTGGGCTCGCAAAAACATGCATGCGGCAAATGGAAAACACGAACTAAATGAGGCGATTTGGACGAGATGCGAATCAGGTCAAGTTGAGGGGGGCGCCCATACTCGCTTCCCAAATGCGGGTAGTGCGCTCATCATGGATCAGTAGACAAGACCCTTTTCCTATTAGGGTCGACACTAGCAGGCTCCAAAACCACTCATGGGCCTCCTGCCGGTGCCTTATCATCAAATTATTATTACCATTAGCAATTAACAGGATTGATTGATTAACAACGAGCCCCGGTACAAGATAATAAGATAGTAACAGTAGTAACCGACAACAGACTCGAGTAAAAGCAACCCTAAGCATGCTAGATAATACTAAGGCACAAACAAAGGCTGTAGGTATGGAGGTGAGGCAATATCAGTGGTTCAGGAATCATGTGATAGGTTCGGAGACAAGCAACGATACATAGGGCTAGCAATAGTAGACAAAAGATAGTATCGACAACAAGTGTGGAAAGGAACTCGATGATTCATGTGAGTGATAACTTGCCTGGCAGCTCAGCCTCGTACTGGGCTAGGTCCTGAGTAGTGGTGTCGTAAGGCTCGTCGGTACCAACGTCGTCGTCTAATCGAGAAGAAGCAAAAACAACAACGAAGGAAGACGGGCAATCAATACATGGCATAGTTGCACAAACATTGGATGATGCATGTCACGTTTAATAGATGCACCAAACTAAACTAGTTGATATGAGACACAAGTTTAAATGGATTCCATATGCAAAGGTTGCATATGGAAGCCCATGCTTTAGAGTTGAATTAATTGTTCTATCACTAAGCATCATGTGTAAGTGACTTAGTATGATGCATGCATGATGAGGAACAATAAGATAACAAAATTAAAGGCAATTGAAATGATAGTTAACAATTTAGAAAGGCATTTATCAAATTTGGAATTTTGTTACTTAAACATGGCACACAAGTAAATGTTGTTATCATCAAGTTAAAGTGTGCAAAACAATTTACAAATTTTATATTTGAAAAGTTTATCAAATTTTAGTTGGATTACATGTTTCACAAGTTGAAATTGGACTTTGGATTAATTATTTAAGAATTAAACAATTTTAAACAAGTTTTTATTGAATTTAAAACAAGCTTAATTATTAATTGAATTTTATTTGTTCAAACCATAAATTCAAATCCACATTTGAAAAGTTCACACTTTGGTGGTTTGAAAACATAATTTGCATGTTCAAAAATATTTTATATTAATCAAGTTATAATTTTATCAAATTTTATTGAATTAAACAAGGTTTAAATTGTTTAGGCAATTTAAATTGTTCAAACCAGAAAACAAAATTTATATTTGAATAGGGTATTCAAAAAGGTGTGGAAAACATATTTTATTTGAATTATTTGAAAACAGTATGAATTTGTGATGAATTATTACAAATGGCATTTGAATTATTTGAATTTGAATTTAGATTGCATTTTGAAAATTCAAAACAGAACACAAATTGAATATTTGGAAAGAGTATAAAATTTGGATCAGAATAGGTATAAAGTTTGTGTTTATTGGATTTATAAAATAAAAGATATTGAATTTAGAAGTTTCTATTCAAATCTGTTTATTTTAAAAGAAAAAGAATTATTGGAAATTCGCAGAAATCCAATTGTTACACGGCAGCACTCTACCCCTACCACTGCGCAGTGGGCCAGCTGCCAACGTGGCTCTGCGCAACGCCGCGTGGCACAGATGGTCGCTGACAGTGGGCCTCGCGTGTGAGGAGAAATTCCAAAAAGTTTTGCGGCCGCGGGGCTCGAACCCGCGAGCTCGCTGTGCGCTCAAAAGGCTCGCACCACTGCGCTGCTGTCGTGTGTTTGACAGCATACGCAGCGCGGGGAGGATAAGCTTCAGCAACGCGTTATTCTGACGAAACTGAAGAACGCGCGCGTGCCTGAAACTGAAACCTGACAGCAACGTTCGCCGGCGGCGATTGGCACGGTGGTGCTAGCAATTGGTTGCGCGCGCGTGTGCAGTACGTTCACTGGGCCGTGCGCGAGCAGAAGGAGGAAGGGAGCGAAGGGGAATGCTCACCACCGTGGCAGAACGAGGCAGAGCTCGAGGGTGATGACGCGCGGATGACGACGGCGGTGACGCGGCAGTTGTGGACGGCGGCGAGCTCCTGGTGGTCCTCTGCGTCTGCTCCGGTGTCCAACACGACGAGGGGACGATGGCGATGCTGTTCCAGGAAACGGGGGATGCTGAGGGGGCCTGCAACGGCGGCGAGGTGGTCGGGTTCAGAATACGCGGCACGGTGGCCAGAAGGAAAGAAGAGGATCGCGTCGGAGATCTGATGCTCACCGTGGAGTTCTTCGGTGTCCAAGGGGAAGAGAGCGTGGAGGCGACTCGATTACAGTGCAGAGGTGGCTAGGTGGGAGCTGGACGCGGCGGCGCCATGACGGAATTCAGAAGATCGCCGGCGTGAGGAAACAGAGAGGTGGAGCTCGAGAGAAAGGAGGCGAATTGGCGGCGCTGCGAGGTGGAGGCGGAACCCTAGGACGCTAGGGCACAGATAGGGGGGCTAGGGCATGCTTTTATAGGCCCGCGGTGCCCTCCTGGCCGCCGGAGTCGCCGCGGTGTCGAGGTGGCTCAGCTGGATGGCCGCCGTACGGGAGGGAGAAGGGCGATTAGAAGGTGCGCACGAATCTCAGCGCAACGAACCGGTAAGTGGCGCGTAGGCGGGCTGGGCTGCGGTTTAGATGGGCTGGGTAGCTTAGGTAACGCGCGCGCGCGGCTGTTTTTCTCCTTTTTAATTTTTCTTTTCTGTTTTTTTTTTTTGTAGCAAATGCTTTTGGTAGAAAAACATAGTTTTTAAGTTAGGGAAAAAATCTAGAAAAATTAGGGGAGTTTCCTTAGGTAAAAAGCAAACATTTTATAGCTTTGATTTTCAAAATTTTAAATGTTGGCTTGCTGTTTAAAATTCAAACCAATTTGGTTGCAATTTGTTAATGTTTATAAACATTAATAAAAACCATCATTTAAATAGGGTAACCCCTATTGTAAAAAGGCAATTTGAATTGGTTTGCTTTGGGTAACAACATAATTTCAAATATGGTTCTGTTTGTGAGTTTGAATTTGAATTTTAAATGGGGTTTGAATCATAATTAATTGATTTTAAACATCATCTTCCCAAGTGATTATTATGGAAAACATGGAACCAAAATGATGGTTATTACTTGTGATTTTTATTCAAAATGTTGTAACAGAGCAAGTATGAAACCAGGTTTGAAAAAGGTTTGAATTTGAATTGTGAAAACATGATAAAACAGATGGAAAACAAATGCAAACAATAAGTAAACATGATGACATGATGCATTGCTTGAAATAAAACAAAGAACAAAGCATTCTAGGGGTATTTTCATACTTGGGATGTTACACAAACCCTACCCGGGGAGGACTCGAACTCTAACCCTATGTCGGTTACAAGTTTCCTATCTTAGCCCTCAAGGCATTGCGGGTGGGCTTCAAGTGGGCCTTCCAGAATACTCCAAAGGCTTCCCTTCTTGGGCTTTATCCTTGGGCCTAGGACCGGGGTGTCCTTACTCGCAGGGTCCAAGGTCCATCCCTTCGTCAGTAGCCCCCAAGCGTTTGCTCGATTGGGATTTTTCCAGTCGGGTAGACGCTTAGATTTTTCGTCTTGCTTTCCTTCTGATAACCATAATGGTCGTTTTCCGTTCAGAGGGTGTATACCTTGTGTGATGATTTTTCTATTCCCGAGTATCGAGTGATGAAAGTGCCTGTGTTTTATGTCTGTTTTTCACAGAAGGATGTGGCGCAGTAGATTGGCTCTCCCAAAAGATCAGGGCCAATTAATTGCAACTAGGGCAAAAACAGTTCTGGCCTACACATATTTGAGACCTCCGACTCGAACCCGATGAGGTGATCATTGCGACTGGGCCATGGAGGTATTACCGAGTCGAACTTAACCTATGGGGGTACCCGGAGCGTCCGCTAGGATTTTTCTTCGTGTTGTTGACACGGAATTTTACCGGAGGACGCAGCTTGAGTGCGATTCCAGGCCCTCAAGAGAGATCTTTTGGGTCTTACCTTCATATTCGAAAGAATATGGCATCCGGATGTGCCTAGTCGGCTGAACAATCCAGGTTCGTGATGTGTAGACACCGTGTAATGGAGTGGCAGGATCTGCACACCCGCAGAGTTTTAGGTCTGTGATTTCCCGAGTAGGAAAACCAAGCTATTTTTGTCCATACGAAAGAGTTTCCGTGTTTGGAGTTTTGTGCCCATACGAAAGAGTTTTCGTGTTTAGGGTCTTGTTTTCTTGTGAAACAAATTTCACGTCACAATTTGTCCATACGAAGTTATTTCGTGCTTGGAGCTTTCATTCAAAAGATTCGCCAGCTTGATGATGCACGCTATGACATCATGGTGCACTTTATCCTCCCGATGAGACGTGACGGAGCGAGAACAGAAGTGCTGGCCCACCTTGTCAGCTTTTTGACCGGAAACGAGACGTCGTTCCCGGTTTTTACGCGAACTGCGCGCAGTAAATGCGCACGATCCACTGTTAGGATCGTGGCACGAAACAGCATCCGCCGCCCTTTCGTTTCGCCTTCGCACGCGGCAGCTGCGATGGATGCCACGTGGCTCAACAAACGGTCAGGATCGGGCGGCTCCGTGTATAAGTACGGGCCTTAGGTGAAACGGTGAAAATTTCCGCAGCCTTCGTCTCCTCAGTCTTCGTCTTCCCCGTTCTCTACCCCTCTTCTCCGCGGGCTTGCACTAGCGTCCATGGCACGAGGCAAGAAGCGCGGCACCGCTGTTTCTTCGTCGAGGGCAACGGAGGAAGTTCTCGCGCCACCCGCACCGCGCTCGGGCGACTGGCGTTCGCCCAACACCACGAACAAGAGCATCAAGGAGATGCAGAGGGAGGGGTTGCTGCCTTCGGAAGCCGACGGCAAAAAAGAGGAGGTACCCAATCCCCGCGCGAATGAACGCGTGGTTTTCGCGTACCACGTATCGCGCGGGCTATCCTTTCCTCTTCATCCCTTTCTCGTGGCGCTGCTGTATGTCTATGGCATACAGCTCCACGATCTGCCTCCGAATGCAGTGCATCACATCTCGTGCTTCATTGTATTCTGCGAGTGCTTCGTGGGCATTCGCCCACATTGGGGCCTTTGGAAGGCCCTCTTCAAGGTGCGTGTCTTCCGCGAGATATCGCGGATAGAGACTGAGCTTGGCGAGCCGCTGCGCACCGGCGGCTTCGAAATCCAGGCGAAGTCGGACAGCATCTACTTCGGGATGCACTTCATCGACTCCGCCCAAGGGTGGAGAAAGAAGTGGTTCTACGTCATCGAGAACAGCACGGGTGGAGTTCACGAGTTCCACCCATTCGCTGTCCTGAAGAGGCGGAAGTCCTGGGCGCATAAGCTGTCGGCTGAAGAGAACCAGGTTGTCACCCTGCTACTCGCCAAGGTGGCCACCCTTCGGAACAAAGCCGCTGGAGTTGTGCTGAACGGGATGCACCTAGCGAGCATTTTCCTCAAGCGCAGGATTCAGCCCCTACAGGACAGGCCTTCCACGATGTGGGAGTACCAGGGTGCTGAAGACCCCAGTCGCGTGAGCCGTGAAGAACTCTCGAATGTCTAATTAGAGAAGAAGATCGCGGCCATCACCATCTTGAAGGTGGGTGAAGCCTTCCCCGACTGCACCGTCGCAGCCTTCGAGGCGTCAAGGCCTCCACCACCCGAAGTAAGTTTGCATTTTCCTTTGTATTCGTTTCTTTCTTGCTCGAAAGTTTTGTCGATTGAAATTTTTCTTCCTTTTCTTCTTCTGTCTTCTTTTTTGTAGAGCTTAGCAATGGTCACCTGCTACCCGCCAATCTCTGGGAGGAAGCCTCGGACTTGTTGGCGAGTAACCTGGATGCTCCAGCCGACACCAGCGTTGCTAATGCCTCGTCGAGTTCCGAGCATGACTCCTCGGATGACGCGGAGGAATCGGCAGCAATCTCCTCCACCGCAAACGCTGCCGAGTGGAGAACGATGAGGCCACCTCCAAGGATAACTCCTTGGATAAGGAATCGCCCGGGAAGGGGCCTCTCATCGTGACTCTGCTAAACACGCGCGCCCCTTATCCTTCATTTCCAAATATCCAAACCGCCTGGAATGCGGATATGTTGGATGATGAAGATGACGACGAGTAAGTCCTTTCTCTTGTTCTTAGTCGAACATTCTCTTTTTGCGCCTTTTGACGTATTGTATTCATGGTAGTCTGCAATCTATCAGCCCTGGCCGATTCGTCTCTTACCTTCCTCTCGAAAAGAGGAAAAGAGCTGCAGCTGCGGGTGGGACCCCGACCGTCGACACCGTCTAGAATTCACCGAGTGCAGCCCCCACAGCGGCGACTACGGAATATAGAATTCCTAGTTTTGCTGCTGGGGCCTCGACTCCGAAGGAAGTATCGGGTAGCTCAGCGGATCCTCTCTCCCTAGCTCAAGGCCAGGTAAATCTTGTTGTTTTCTTCTTCAAACTGTACTTCGTTTATTGGATTTTTTATCGGGTGCACGGCAGTGCTCCCGATGGGAGTAGCCCCCGAGGCTGTAGTTGATCGCGTGCGATTGGCTACATGCTCAAAGATGTAAACTTTATCCCTTCTCTTTGCTTTATCCGGTGCACGACAGTGCTCCCGATGGGAGTAGCCCCCGAGGCTATACTCAAATGTTTGCAATCGTGTATAGGCTCAATCTTGTCTTCTCTGATTCTTCTATCTTCACGTTTTTGCAGTCACTCCTTGACTCCCTTGTGGCCGTTGGCCGCCGCGTTATCCTGGCCGAAATAGAATGCGGGACCCTTCGATCGGATCGCGATCGACTTGCCACCGAAAACGAGCTCCTTCGAAGTAAGTTTATCGACTTCTTTTTATCTCATCTTTCCAGTTACGCCAATTTCTTCGATTCTGAGACCCATTGCTATGCAGCTCAAGTTGAAATTATGAGGGCCGAGAAGGAGGACGCCTCCACTCGGTCAAGCGCTCAGGAGGCTCAGTTGGCGGCCGCTCGACAGGAGCTCGAGTCTTCTCGCAAGCTGTCGACTAACCTCGAAGGAAGGCTTGCGGGCGCCCAGGACGCTCTGAAAAAGCTGGAGGAGGCTGGCACGAAGGCGGACTCCGACCTCATCGACTTCCTTCGCCCTTTGGCCCAGCGTTTTTCGGGTAAGTTGCATTTTGTTGTCTTCCGATTGTCTGGTAGGTCCTTGGATTTTAATATTTC
Source organism: Alopecurus myosuroides (assembly GCA_028641055.1). NCBI lineage: Eukaryota > Viridiplantae > Streptophyta > Magnoliopsida > Poales > Poaceae > Alopecurus > Alopecurus myosuroides. The sequence goes on along the minus strand of CM054057.1, from coordinate 250,521,897 downwards.
TCTCTGCAGGTCTTCTGGGCGTCCCGCTGGAGCTGCCTGGGGTCCAACAGGTGGATGATTTGAACGATTCCTGCGCTCAGCTCAAGAAGCATGCTGAGGGGATTTGCACCCTGATCGGTGATGCCATTCGAGTGCTGACGCAGCTTCACGGTCGTCTTCTGGTCGACGTTGTGTCTCCGCCTGCGTTGGGTGATCTTCTGAAGATTTTCCTGGAGGGCAATCTCCTTGACGCCTACGCGGTTGCTCAGTCAGAGTCTGGGGCGAAGACTGCCATCCAGTTTGCACTGGCGCACGGAGTCACGGCCTTGGAGGAGGCGTACTCGGTCCTTCCCGTCGATCCTTCTACGGGCAAAAAGGTAGCGCTTCGTCGTTTTGGCGATCCAGCTGGAGTCCTCGCCCGGAAGTTATCTGAGTTGATCGCCCGTGCTAGTCGTAGGGGAAGCACTGCCGCGAGTGGCAGCACAACTGCAACTCCTTAGTATATTTTCCTTGTAGTTCGTTCTTTCGATTGTAGTGAACCTTGGGATGTATTCCCGTATTTTTATCATTTAATCAAAATGTTCTTCTGATTCTGAGATGATTCCTGTGATTGATTTGTTATGTGTTTTCTCCCGATGGGAGTAGCCCCCGAGCACCTGTCGAATAGGTGATTGTTATATCTTGAATAGGGCATCTTATTCCTTGACTTTCCTTGTATTCTTCCAGGTAACCGGAGTTGCTGCAGAGTCTTCGGGTGGACTTGCTACCCAAGCGAATCCTCTTGTTGCCGCTGTTGGTACCTTTGCGGGCCTCCGTGACCATGTTGCGGATGGTGAGCACAAGCTAAAAGCTCTGCGTGGGGTGGCGGATGTAGCCAAGTCCAAATAGAAACTTGCGGTTGAACGTGAGCAGTTTGTGTTGGATGAATTGGCAGCTGTCGCCAGGGATTTGCTCTGTAAGTAATTCAGCCCCCTAGCTTTCTGTGTCTTCTATCTTCCTTTGATCGTGTATCTTTGTTTATAGTTGTTCAGCCGGATGATAGGAGTGAGAAACAGTGGGTGGAGAACCACATCCTTCAGGAAGCTGGCAGTTCAAAGCCCCATGTGAATAACTTTTGGTCCGATCGGAGCCGGGGTTTTGTGCTTGCTACCGTGAAGTCTCGACTTATCCAGGAGAAGATGCTCGTGAGTTCCTTTCACGAGAGTTTGATTGCTATGAATTCTGCTTTCTATCCATTGAAGAGGGGTCCCGAAGATTGGAGCCATCTTCTCAGGATTTTCGGGCGAGAAGGGAAATTCGCGAGTGTGTCCGCAATCAAATGATCTGCGGCTCGGTAGTGGCTCTTTCCTTCGTCTGGTTGTGGCATCCTGAGGTGAATTTCAACTCTGTAGCTAGGCTCCCTGATGGTCCAATCGACATTGCTCCTCATTATAGGGTTGTTCGACCTGCAGCAGAGGAAATCATTCGATTGACCTCGGAAGAGGTGGATCGGGTTTTGGCGGCTGAAAATACACATCGCCATGTGTAATTGTAGGATGTATGTATCCTGTTGCTTTGTGCAGTTGTTTTAAAACTGTTGTAAGGTGTCTACCTTGTATATATAAAATTCTTCCTGTGATGCTAAGTTAGGCGTAGCCCCCGTGTGTTTGTGGGGTGTATACCTGTTACTTTTTAGCATGTAAGCATGGAGAACACGAGTAGCTATGGCTGAAAAACCATGTATGTTATTGCAATGACTGAGAAGTCATGTATTTTCTTTCGAGCTACAAGATGGCTAATATAGCCTTATTTGTATGAGTAAAGTAAATCTAGGGATAGAATTTGCGAAGTTGTGCAACATTCCAAGGGTTGGAGTAGATGCCTCCAGTCGTCGGGTTCTTCAATCGATAGGCGCCACCTGGGATAACTTCATGTATTATGAAGGGTCCTTCCCATGGTGGCTCGAGCTTGTGCCCTTCCTTCTGCTTATGCCATAGCACCAGATCTCCTACTGCGAAGGCTCTGTGGCGTATGCGGCGACTGTGATAGTTTCGCAGCGACTGCTGGTATACTGCGGATCTTGCTAGTGCAATATCGTGTATTTCATCGAGTGCGTCCATATCATCTGCGAGTGCCCTGTTGGAGGTTTGTTCGCTGTAAGCAACGACCCGTGGGGCGCTGAACCTGACATCCTCGGGAAGGACTGCTTCAGCCCCGTATACCATGAAAAATGGTGTGTAGTTTGTGGATCGATTTGGAGTTGTGCGGAGGCTCCATAGCACGGAGGGTAGCTCTTCTTCCCAATGTCCCGCTGCTGGGTGTAGGCAGTCGAGTAGACGTTTCTTGAAGCCAGCCGAAACTAATCCATTGGATCGTTCGACTTGGCATTGGTTTGCGGATGAGCGACTGAAGTGAATTTGAAGATGATTCCCTTTTCTTCGCAGAACTGTTGTGTTTCCTTTGCCGTGAAGTTGCTACCATTGTCAGTAATGATGTTGTGTGGTACTCCAAATCTGCATACGATGGAGTCGAGGAATTTGACGGCGCATTGGGCGCTAGCCGAGGTTACTGGCATAGCTTCGATCCACTTTGTAAATTTGTCGACTGCGACCAGCAAGTGTGTGTATCCACCTGGTGTGGACTTGCGTAATAGTCCTACCATGTCGAGCCCCCATTGTGAAAAGGGCCAAGCGATGGGTATCATATGTAATTCTGTAGCGGGGGCGTGTGGTTTGGGTGCGAATCGCTGGCAAGCGTTGCACCTGTCGACCAGTTCCTTTGCGTCTCTGGCTGCTGTAAGCCAGTAGAATCCTGCTCGGAAAACTTTTCCCATGATTGCTTTCCAGCTAGCATGATGTCCACAATCTCCTTGGTGGATGTCTCGCAGCAATTCCTTGCCATCTTCGGGTGTTATGCATCGTTGCAGTATGTCTGAGATGCTCTGCTTGTACAACTCGCCGTTGAGCACCCGAAAGGATTTGCTGCGTCTGATTATTTGTCGAGCCTCACGAGGATCTGCTGGGAGCTGTTTGGCGGACAAGTAGTCGAGGTATTTCTGCGTCCATACTGGCTCGACCAGAAAAACTTGTCGCGAAATATTATGGCTAAGCTCGATGATAGCAATTTGCGGGCTGACCTCTGTTTCCAATGTTGCGGGTGCTCCTGCTGTTTTCTTGACTTTGACTGATCGTTTGGTCATCCGCTCGAAATATATCCCTGGCGGTATGGGTGTGTTTGTGGAACCCATGTTTGCCAGTCTGTCTGCTTCTTCGTTGCTGGATCTCGCAATGTGCTTCAGCTCGCATCCTTTGAAACTTACTTCGAGTAGGTTGTACATGTCATGATAGGCGATCATGTTCTCTGCGATAGCGTCGCACTCCTTCATTGTCTGTTGCACGATGAGATTGGAATCGCTGTAGATCATCAGTCGGGTGGCTCCGCACGCAACTGCCATCTTCGTCCCATGCAACAGGGCCTCATACTCTGGGTTGTTGTTTGATGTTGGATCGTCGGGTGGGAAGTCCAGTCGTAGGACGTACTGCAGCTTGTCTCCTCTGGGTGATATTAGGACGATCCTAGCTCCTGCCCCTTCGTTTCTCTTGGATCTGTCGAAGTACATGATCCAGTTACTCGTGTATTCCGGCGGCCCGGGTGTTTGTAGTTCTGTCCATTCGCTCAGAAACTCCACGAGTACCTGGGACTTCACGGAATTGCGTCCTGCATAGATGATGTCCCAAGCGCCCAGCTCGATGCTCCATTTTGCTATTCTTCCAGATGCCATTGGGTTGTTCATGATTGTACCGAGTGATGCACCATTAACCACTGTTACGATATGTTCCTGGAAGTAATGCTTGAGCTTTCGAGCCGTGAGAACAACTCCATATGCGAGCTTCTGGTAGTAAGGATATCGTTGCTTGAACGGCGAGAGCACCTCGCTGATGTAGTATACCGGTCTTTGGACTCCATATGCCTTGCCCTCCTCAGGTCGTTCGACCACGATGGCCGTGCTGATGACCTGGTTTGTTGCGGCTAGGTATAGGTAAAGTGGCTCCCTTTCTTGTGGTGTTGCGAGAATGCGCCTGCTCTGTAAGGATCGTTTCAGGTCTGCGAGTGCCTGCTTTGCTTCTGGTGTCCACTCGAACTTATCCGTCTTCTTCAACAGCTTGTACAAGGGTAACGCCTGCTCTCCCAATCGCGTGATAAATCTGCTCAAGGCGGCTAGTCGCCCTGCGAGCTATTGGACTCCGCGTAGATTGGTGGGCTCCTTCATTGTCAAGATTGCTTGTATTTTCTCCGGGTTGGCTTCGATTCCTCTGGCGGATACCAGGTACCCGAGAAGTTGCCCTGCTGGGACGCCGAAGACGCATTTTGTCGGGTTGAGCTTAATCCTGTATGCGTTTAGAGCGTCAAACGTTTCTGTGATGTCCTCGAGGAGTGTATCCTCTACTCGAGTCTTGATGACGATGTCGTCAACGTATACTTGTACGTTCTTGCCAATGAGCTTGGCGAGGCATTTTTGCATGCAGCGCTGATATGTTGCGCCTGCGTTCTTGAGCCCGAAGGGCATTGTCGTGTAGCAGTATACACCGTGAGGTGTGATGAATGCCGTCTTCTCCTCGTCTTCCTGCTTCATCCGGATCTGATTGTATCCCGAGTAGGCGTCTAGGAAGGAGAGGCGTTGGCAGCCTACAGTGGAGTCCACGATCTGGTCGATTCATGGGAGGGGAAAGTTATCCTTGGGGCAGTGCTTATTCACCGACGTGTAGTCAATGCACACTCGAAGGATGTTGGTGTTCTTCTTTAGGACCAGCACTGGGTTTGCTAACCAAGTGGATATTTTGATCTCCCTGATGAATTTTGCTGCTAGCAATCTGTTTACTTCTTCTCCAAGCGCTTTCTGATTGGGTTCTGAGAACCATCGAGTGGTCTGCTTGATGGGCTTTGCGTCTTTGTAGACTTCGAGTGAGTGCTCGGCGAACTCCCTGGGAATTCCTGGCATATCTGAGGGCTGCCAGGCGAAAATTTCCCAGTACTCACGGAGGAGTTCGACGAGCGCGCTTTCCTATACTGGCGAGAGGGTAGTTGAGACCATCGCCGTTTTCGCCGGATCTGTCGGGTGCACTTGATGTTTTCGAGTGTCGCTGTTGGCGCTGAATTCCAACTCTGGTGCGTTTTTCTTTGTGAGGGGCATCACGGAGTGGTCCGTGGTCTTTGCTATCTCCTCTAGTTTTTCTTGCATCCCGAAAGATTTTGCGATCTCGTTGAACCCGATGTAGCACTTGTTGTACTTCTGGAAATCTCCGTCGATGGTGATTACACCATATTCCCCGGGTAGCTTGAGCTTCAGGTACGCATAATGTGGTACTGCCATGAATCTTGCGAACGCTGTTCGACCAAGAATGGCGTGGTACTGTGAGGGCCAGTCGACTACTTCAAAGTCGAGGAATTCTCTTCTGTAACTGCGTCGATTGCCCAACACCACCTCTAGATTGATTGTTCCGAGTGGACGGATCGCCTTTCCTGGAACTATCCCATGGAAGGATGTTTCTGATTCTGGGAGTCCCTCCAGGTTCCTGTTCATCCGACGGAGCGTATCCGCGTAGATGATGTTGATGTCGCTGCCTCCGTCCATAAATACGTGAGCCAGTTCGTAATTACCAATTTGCGCTTGGATTACTAGGGCGGCGTGTCCTGGTCAATAGACTCGCGGGGGGTGGTCTGCCATGGAGAAGGTGATCGATTGGTCCGCCATCTTTAGGTACTCAGGTCTTGTTGGTGGGGTTTGCACAGCCATGCATAGCTGCCGTGTATTTGTCTTCTGAGCTCTGCGGGATGGGCAGACTTTTTGTATCATCCCTAACTGTCCAGCCGGGTTCGGGTACGCGTTAGCTCCGGCGTTTGGTACGGGTGGCGCAGGTAGTGCGGCTAGCGCCATGTTCGGATTTCCTGGTGGAGGTAGGGGTTGTGGCGGCTGGAATCCTCGGTGTCCTCCTCCTGGAAGTGGCGGGTAACTTTGACTAGCTACTGGTCTACTTTTCTTCGAGAAGGCCTCGTGGATGTCGATGAACTTCCGGCAATCCTCGAGGAGGTGTGTTGCCTTAGTTTTTCCCGTGAGCTTATCTGTAAATAGATGTAGCGAGCAGTATGCGTCAAGGTCCTCCTCGGGGGTTTTGTCTTCAGCCTTTGGTTTCCATTCGCGACTTCCGCGGCGTCCACTATCGCGGTTTCGCGTGAATTCTGCCGCTACCATCTCTTCCCGATCGTCGTGATCGTAGTATTTCCTCCTTTTCTTTCGACCATGGCGGTCGTCCTCGGGTGCGGGCGACGATGTCCTCTCGTTGCGCACTGAGTCTTCTCCATTAGCCCATCTGTCGGCTATGATCATCAGCTCCCCAATAGTCTTGGGTGCGGCTCGTCCCAGTTCTTCTCTGAAAGCAGTTCGTCGGGTGCCTTTTGCGAAGGCCTCAACCGCTACTTCCTCTAAGATGTTTCCTGGAGTGTTCCTGAGCGTGGTCCATCGCTGGATGTACTCACGAGTGGACTCGCCGCTCTTCTGTTTGCAGGCTCGCAGTTCTTCGATGGTTGCTGGTCTCTTGTAGGTGGCCTGGAAATTTTTGCAAAAATCGAAGTGCAGATCGTCCCATGATGCGTAGCAGGATTTCGGTCTTGCTTCCAGCCAGCTACGTGCCGCTCCAACCAAGTGTAGGTTGAGGTACTGCATAGCCGTGTTCTTGTTCCCACGTTGGCATTTTACTGCCGTGAGGTAATCGTTTAGCCACGACGAAGGTTCGAGTGAACCATCGTATTTTGTTACTTCTGTGCGGAGCTTGAATCTCCTGGGTAGAGGCGCTTCGCGGATGTTGCAGATAAAGCACAATGCGCCGCAGGTCTCGTCATCCGAAGAACCGGACGAGGAGCGCGCGCGGTTCCTTGCTGCTCTCTCCTTGTCCACCCTGTTTTGCGAGATATCTGACCGCGTGTTGTATCCTGGTTGATCGCGATCAGTTTCCTTCCTTGGCTCCTTGCTGCGTTTTCGCGAGCTTTTATTTCTCGGGCTACCTTCGCTGCTGCTCCAACTATCATCGCGTCGCCGGGCTTCTTTTCCTCGACCACGGCGAGGTGATTTGTCTCTTCTGGGCGAAGCGCTGCTATGCTTGTGTGATGCCTCCTTCTCCTTTTTCTTCTCCTTCTCATGCTGTTCGGCAGCCTTCCTGCGATCATAGGAGGCAAGCCTTGCGGCTGCCATGCCTAATCCCTTCCGAACTTGCTTGAATTGTTCCGCTCGAGGGTCGTTTTTCCCCGGCTGATTCATTTGCATGTAGGTTGCTGCGGCTAAGACCGCGGCAGCAGGAGTCTGCGGAATGACGTTTCCTTCCTCGTCAACCCGCATAAGGGAAGGTCCGAGTGATCTGCTGATCCCGCCTAAAGACTCGGCGTCCATGGTCGCCGTTCTCGATGCGTGTCCCTTCCTTGCGGGTCGGGTTCCGACGGAAGGTGTTAGGGACAGCTCGGCTCGGCGCTGACTTGATTCATCCGCCAATCTTCTCCGTCGGTCCAGATCTATCCGAGCTTCTTTGATCACGGTGGCCGCTCTCACTATGTGATAGTGGTAGGCGACCATGTCTTCATGTGGGGCAGTGGCCGTAGGTGGCTTGCTCGTTCGGATGGCCTCTTTTGCTCGAGCCCAAGCTTCACGTGAGACTCCGATTGCGGCGCGTTCTTCCGCGCTGTTTTCTCTTTATGGGGGTTGTTCCGATCCTGCCATGCAGACCTGAGCCAGTTGTGGCTCGTGAGTCCTAGGCGTAGCTCGGAAAGCTTTCTGGACTCGAGAGGGTTCCTCTGTCGAGAGGGTATGGTAGTTGCTGCAGCTGAAGCGGATGGACTCGCCACTTTTCTTCAGGTAAGGTCGCGAGTCGACGGCTCCTGACTCAGATCCTGATTCTTCAGGGAAGTGGAGGATTCCGTCCTTGTTGGTGTAGAACTTCAAGCTTCCAAACGTCAAGGTGACGCTCTTCTCCAGATCGCTGAATACCGGGCGTGATTCCGGCGAGTGAGGGCTGACCACGACAGATCCGATCCGAATAGGGTTGGTCAGAGTCGAAGTCGAAGGTTTTCAACGTGAGTTGGATGATGAAGCCGAAGATGCCGGAGATCCAGCGCCCGCCGTTCCCACAGACGGCGCCAATTTTCGAATCTGTGACTCAACAAATCCCTCGGGTGAACTCATAGGGTTTCGAATAGGAGAACCCATGAGCGCTGGTGACAATCGTCGGCAAGACAGGGGGCACGATTTACCCAGGTTCGGGGCCCTCGTAGAGGTAAAACCCTTACTCCTGCCTCTGTCGATCTGTACTATCGAATAGATCGGTTACAACGGTGGTTGCTCAAGTCGATAGTACGATCTCGAGCTCAAGGATTTGGTGTGCGGTATTGCTTGGTCCTCCTCCGGTGGTTCTCCTGGCCTTATATAGATGGCCAGGTCTCAAACCCTACCCGGGGAGGACTCGAACTCTAACCCTATGTCGGTTACAAGTTTTCTATCTTAGCCCGCAAGGCATTGCGGGTGGGCTTCAAGTGGGCCTTCCAGAATACTCCAAAGGCTTCCCTTCTTGGGCTTTATCCTTGGGCCTAGGACCGGGGTGTCCTTACTCGCAGGGTCCAAGGTCCATCCCTTCGTCAATGGCCTCATCACTAACGTTGGGAAGAGCTCGGTTGCTCCTATCCGCTATGGCAACATCAACACGGAAGACATTCTGCAAGATTTCCCCGCATCTCTGGCCTAGTTCCCTTTCAAGTACCTAGGCCTTCCTCTTTCACTCGGAAGGCTACGACGTGTGGATTTCCAGCCATACATTGACAAGGTGGCGTCCCAGCTTAACCCTTGGAAGGCTAAATTCCTCAACAGGACTGGGTGTGATGCTTTGGTCAAGTCGGTTCTCACTGCTTTGCCTATTTTCTTCCTCGCCGTGCTGAAGGAAGAAAAGGGCTCGATTAAGGCTTTCGACAAGATCGGAAGGAGCATGCTTTGGGCCGCCAGTGACATAATGATAGGCGGAAAATGCAAGGTGAACTGGGCGAAGGTATGTCTACCTAAGCACTTAGGAGGGCTCGGGATCCTAGACCTGGAGAAATTTTCTCCCGCCCTACGCCTGTGATGGCTATGGCATGAGTGGGTATCTCCGGAAAATCCTTGGGTTGGCCTTGAAACCCCCAAATGACAATGCAGACAGACAGCTCTTCAACGCATCGACAAAGTGGCCATTGGTGACGGTATGACTGCCAAGTTCTGGACCTCCTCCCGGCTCAATGGCACATCGCCTAGGTCAATCGCGACGAAAATGTTTGAGGCCTCCAAGAAAAAGAACAGAATCGTGCACAACGCCCTCCATAATCTCATCTAGATCGCCGACATCTCGACGCAGAATTTCACTGCCCAACACATCTCACGGTTCGTCGACCTTTGGGTCTCTCTTCAAGGCATCACACTAACCCATGGCACCGCGGATTCCATCTCTTGGACCCTTACTACCAGTAGATGCTATTCGGCTCGTTCCGCTTACCATGCGCAATTTCTAGGGTCCAAGCCCTACAACTTTGAGAGCGTCGTCTAGAAAAACTTGGCCCCGCCAAAATGCAAATTCTTTGTTTGGCTTGTGGTTCAGAACAGGCGCTGGACTTCGGATCGCGTGGCCATAAGGGGGTGGCCGCACAACCCTCTATGTCAGCTTTTCAGAAGCAAGGGTGAGACAGCGAGGCACATCCTCTTCGAGTGCCGCTACTCTAGAAGGATTTGGCACGCCAGGGCATCATGGCTTTCCTGCCCCTCCCTGCAGGATATCAGCTCTTGGACGCCCACTATTGGCAGGCCATTGCCAAATCCCCTACTGCGCACCCTATGGGTCTGAAAATTGCTGTCAATTTGGTGACCTGTGTGATCAGGAAGGAGAGGAATGCACGGGTGTTCAACAACGTTTCATCCATGCCATCAACCCTGATGCAAAAGATTAAGGATGAAGGAAGGTGCTGGATCCAGGCAGGAGCTAAGCGGTTGGCCGAGATTGTTTCTTAAGTGTTTCATGTGATACTTGTTATACTTTGGCTTCAGCCACTCTTGTTTACTTCTCCTATATCAATATAAAAGGCGAAGTTTTTGCCTTATTTAAAAAAAAAACTTTTGCTGGCAAGATGATGGGTTCAAGTGGGTATCACAGTACATCAAATAGGCCTCACATGACACAGCTTCACCCATCAATTTTTTCCATGTCATATGCTTAGTTGTTTGTTTGTCGTGAGAGCAAATGATATCATGACGGTATCTGAGGGGATGAAGAGAAAAACAATGCATAGGGTACCATGATGAATCTTTTCTAGCCTCAAAACCATTCGATATCAAAGACTTCCTCATACATAGATTACTAGGTTACATAAACAGACTTGCTACTACAAGCAGCACAAGGTTTCCTCTTCTTGGTTCAACAGAATCTTGCTTCATCGACCGCCGCCTCTTCACTCGCAAGTCCACATGGGTCACCATCAGCTAGGTATGATCAATTTGATGGTTAGGACATGCAATCACTGAGGCCTGCACACCCCCAACAAGTATTGCATGTTAATACAGAGCACCTTGTCACACGATCCAACAAGTATTCCATTGTGGACGGTTATGTTGATGATAAAGGTGTTATGTCGGATGATAAAGGTCAAGAAATGAAACCTAGCTTCTTACCAGGAACATGCTTCACCAAAAGCCCCACTTGTCCTTTGCACTTTTTTATGAGGACCTTGCTCAAATAATACTTCTTCTGTCCTCAGATGCTTTCCTAGATTAGAATTTTCCAAACTCAAAAGCTTACTTGTTCCTGCCCAAGAATCAAGAAGTTAGGGATCACTGACCGCGACATAACATTCCTTGACTCAAAATTTTAGGTACACTGAACATTACAAGGACCAAACGTCAAAGAGATACGCTTGTGCACGAAAGAATCTCAACTCATTTGCTTTGATTACTCTTTTTGATGAGCATCATTTATTTTCAAGTTTTTAGCAGAAGCTACATGTAGTGTAAAAATGATGGTGCGAAGAGCTGTTTTTACTGCATCATTTGGTGTGACTGGTTATTCTTTGCCTTGGAATCAAATTGGTTATTGGGCAGTCAAAATTGTGATAGGTGTACCTGATGCCATTCCGGTAATAGGAGTATGATATCGAGTACAAGCATTACCAAGTCCATGAAAATTCACTCCTGAAACTACCATGGACATAGTATACGCTAGGTGTTCTTATACAGCTAACAATATCAGGTTTCAGTTGAGCAGACGAGTTTCATCCTGGTATAGAAACAACCGACAGTGTTGAAATAACTTTACCTCTATTTATCACTGCGAAGATCCCAGTGTTTTCACCATAGCTTGTCAACTTCACTGCCTGTGAAACTGCAGCAACAGGAGCACCAGCGACGAGTTCGGCAATTAGAAATACAGCACATACAGGTACTGATGAATGTAAACAATGAATACAAGAAGGGCCCGCTTGGGAAGATGTTTCCACGGTAGCTCTTCTAATGTTAGCTGCTATATAGACAGGGGCAAACAATGCACTGCTAGATATTACATTTGGCCAGTGTGAAGTAAATCTGGCTTAACTTAAAACACGCTTCCTCGACGACACTGTGGCCAATATAAAAATATAGAGCCTTTGGCTATTATTAGTCACCTAAAAATATATTTATGAATTTAAAAAACATGCATACAACATTGTTGTGGCCAATCTCAGCAATGCATAAATATCGTCCCATAACCCGCTGCTATAGTGTAGGTCGCCCCTGATTTCAGGGATCTGTGGTGCATAACCACAGATGGAGGTTCATCCTGGTTTGGAAGGATCAATGGTGTTCAGCTAATATACCTGAATTTGCCAATGATGAGGTCCCAGACACAGAGTTTTTAGAAAGATCTGTCAAGGTATTCGACATGGCTGTAGCACTAGGAACGCCTGCAGCGAGTTAAACAGTTAATTATGGAGCAGGCAGCCAAGCACCGATAAAGTGCAAACAACATCATCAAGACTGACAGGGAAGGTAGTTCTGTATTATCATACAGATCAAACAAACAAGGAGTGCAAATCAACCAACGAAAGAACGGCAGATTTGGAAAATCAAAGGGGAATGTGTTTTAACTATAGATACTTCAAAGATAACTTCTATAAATAAGAGTACAATGTGCATAAGAACATAACACTTTGTGTCGATAGAATGCAGATCGGCTGAGGTACTGATGGGAATATATGACAGAAGTCACAGAACACGAGAATATAAAAAAGCATAATCTAGTGGAGCACTTTAAAAGCAACAAGCAGTTAAAAATGACTGGTAGGAAATCAAAAAATTGGTGGAGTAAGAAGAAAGAGCTAGCTGTAACAAACATGAGAATGATGCATGACCACATAACTAAGTGGGCTATGGTCTCCAAATCATATGCAGAAAGTGAACAGATGAAAGAGAAGGAACCGCTAAAACTAATTTGAGAAAATGCTGTGCACACCGGTGTATAGCCCAAAAAGATCCAACAAATTAGACACAGAGAGGTTATCCCAGATCATAAGTGGGAACAATGACAAATGACAACCTAACGCTACATACCTTTCTTCCCACTTGATTGAAGTTTCAGACTGCCAGCTTGTAAACTTTCATCTGAAGGTGGTGACACAAGTTGATTAGAGTATATACATACACATGATCCAAGAGGTTTTTCCAAAGAGTGAACAAGTAAAATGAGGAAAAGATCAGATCAGGTCTGGTTGCTACAGTTCAAATCAAAAGGACTCATTGCTTGCAAGTGTGTTACAGCTACCAAATGTATGTGGACTAACAGTAAGTTGAGCACATGTATAGATGTGTAAATTGCAAAATAAACAAGACAAGGACATCAGAGCATCGGCTAGTTTTACCAAGAATATCTACCACCCACTTCCTTGTCTTGTCTGTCAATCCTGCCATCAACAAAAGTAAAGATGGTTTTCAGCCTCACGTATAAGAAATATAGAATCTACAAGTACATTGCTTAACCATGGGATGCTTGTAAAGAGGCGTTGTACCGTTGTTTAACTGGTGACTGCGAGTTGATGATGGTAACCTGCAAAACGTGCAAATGTATGTCAAAAACCAGCAAGAAGAGCAGAATCTTAGAATTCACCACGGTACTAAGTTTCAAGATGATATTTTTACCTCTTCTTGGTCCTAAGGAAGATCTTTGTTAGAGTTTTAGGTCTTGGCAGGCGTTGTTCCTTAACGTGGCGCCTCCGGCGGGACCTAGCGAAACAGGGAAATCATCATCAAAATTCAGAGTTATTTACTACTCCTAGATGGTAATGAAACTGACATGCACATGGAGTGGAATGGAGATCAAGTGATGACCTGAATCCGATGGGAAGTACATCGTGTGACATCATTGATCCGCCCGGGAATAGGGCCAGGTCTCTCAGCTCTGGAGCCTTAAATATCAAGTCGTGGACGATCCGAGACGCCTTGTGACGAACGCGTTCCCAGTCCAGTGAGGACCTGAACAAATGCAAAACTGAGTCGTGGGGAAGAGGAAAAAATTTGGAATTTGAAGATGCATCTGATATATGTACTCGCCTTATTTGTTGAGAGTTGAGCAGGGAGAGGACGATAGAGCGCATCCTGAGGTCGTCGTGGGAGACGGAGCCGTCGTGCTTGAGATACCCTGTGTTGTACTTGCTGTTGAAATACCAGAGGTCGCGGTTGTCGCCGCCGGGGCCGGCGACCATGCTGGCGAAGGCCTTGTGGTGCTTGAGGAAGTGGATGAGCACCTGGGCCTCGTCGCTCCGCGGGTGCGAGGACGGGGGCAGGAAGCGAGAGAGGTAGGCGATGGCGTCGTCCCACAGGCCCTGCCGCACCAGTCCCGACAGGCGCGCCGCGCTCATGAACGCGTCCGTCTCGCCGACCAGCCTGCGGTTGATTGATTGATCCACTAATTAAGCGTGAGGACAGAGTGGCGGTGTATGGAGATGGAGGGAGGAAAGGCATTACCCTTGAAGCGTCTCGCGGAAGCCGTGGAGCCAGAGGTAGGTGGCGAGCCGGCGGTGGCGGTACCGCCGCACGCAGCCGTAGTCCACGGGGCCGATGACCTCGCCGTACGCGCCCACGTCAGCGGGCATGACTGTCACGTGACCGGGGACAGAGCTCGGCATCGATCGACGGCGCCGAAAAGACAGCCGCGATTTGCGATTTGGGTGGGAGGAGGAGGGAGAGGAGGACTTGGGTGGAGGACTTTTTTTC